>JADMLD010000591.1:0-40363 GCA_017589585.1 Phylloscopus whistleri | reverse complement strand
TCACAGTGATTTCCAGGTCCTCACCGTAATTTTGAGCAGGTAGACGTGAATGAGAATTTCTAAGGTTTGCAGAAGAGTTGTGCATCTGGCTTGGTACGCAGTCAGTGCCATATCTGGTGCCTTTTTGGGCTACCTAAAAACAGAGGCTAGACAAATTTAAAGGGAATAAAAAACAGTTATATATATTGAAGGGCCTTCAGTACATTTCAGGCAGATGAAGTCCCCCAGGGGCTACACCCAAAAATGGACAACAGGTCATGAGGTTTTATACTTTTATAAATGTGGTCCATTTGCATATTGGGGGTTAATTTTCCAATTACAGCTTCAGGTAATGAAGTCATTTACCCTAAGTTTGCTCCACCCCAACTCACTTTTGTTTATCTCTCAGGGCAAGACAGTGAGGTGTCCTTGATTCCCAGGCCTGGAGAGGAATTGTTGAGTCTGACCAAAATGGGAAACAGGAGCTGACACTGTATATGGAGTTTAGAGTATACACTGAAGATTACAGGATTACAAATATATGAAAAACACAAATCTAAACTCATAAGGCATCATAGACAGAGCCCTGCTGAAATGTTCCTGTAATGAGCTGGCCTCAGACCTTTCTTATGCAAACATTACCTTAGGAGGGTGATTTACTAGAGGCCGTACCTTTATCTTCAGACACAAACCCCAGCACATGTTGGAGATTATAAAGTGTTTAGCCATGCCAGATTTCACCTGTTCCAAAAGCACTGACTTTCCTGCTGCTAGTGTTCCCTTTGCCCTGCCTGCCCGTGGTGTGACTGACACAAACACTCTCAGCACACCAGGTACCCCCCCGTGTTCAGGCCCCTGCCATCCCTGGGCTCTCTGAGGATGTCACAGCATGTCACCTCCCCATGCAGCACCTGGAGCTTCCCACACACAGCCAAAGGCTCCTTCCCAGGCCATCCATGTATATCAGAGCTTCTTCTACATGGCAGCAGCTTCTTATGCTGGTTAAATGTTCTGCTTTTGTTCTGTTTGTTCTTTTTCTGCCTACATAAAGGAAGGAAGAGGAATGGTAAAAACAATTCAGTGCTCACAATGTGTCATCAATCCCTCTCTTGCCCACTGATGATGTTGTATGAATCTCTGAGTGGTAAAGGACATTCATGTGTGACTTGATCCATGATTTTTGCCTGTATATGCACTTTCAGCTTTGCAGGGCACCTTGTCCACAAGAAACTTCATGTAAATGTTTGTCCTTCCACTATACCTTTGCTCCTGGGAGATAGATTGCTTTTGCTCACCTTCCTTTCAGAGGTGGGTAATTTCTGCTCCAGCATTTTAAAAACATGCAAAAGAAACAATATCTTTGCCTAGGACATGAATAATATGTTTTCAGCTTAATTTAGACAGGAAAGCAGTGAAGTGTGTGAAGAAATCACTTGTGAGAGAAGAGTGGAGGACACAAGGAGTTTTGAAAGCTAGAGAGCAGCAGTGTTCCAGCGAGGGAAAGCCAGCAGGAAAAAGCAACGTTGCAGAGGGCAGTGTTAAATGGAAACCTGGCGGGTCGCAGAATCAAGTGAGCATCTGAGATTAACAACAGGCTAAGAATTAATGAGGCAGCAGAGCTGTCCTCAGTGAGCAGCAGCAGTGCCTCGTGCTTCAAGCATTGCCTCCTGTGCTCTCCTGCTCACCACACCTCATCTCCCACCAATGCAGAATCAATTTGCAAATCTATATTAAATCCAGGGGGAGAGCACTTCATGGGCAATGTGTTAGGTCATTCTGTCATTGGAGCTATAAAAAGCCAAATTTCACAGTCCTGAAGTCTGATGGATCCCAGATGGGATCTTGGGATCCAGTCAACCCAAGCAAAAATCTAGAGAAATGGCAGGTATCTGTGAAGATGAATATTTGACATATTTGCATCCTCCTGTCCTGTGGCTCTTTGGTCACTGTTACTGTTTGCAGAAGACAAAGAAAGGCTTGAAGCCATTTCAGCCTACTATGATATTCTATACGGATCAGTTTGAGAACTACAGATTTGCTGGACTGAAAAACAGGATTACAGCTGTACTCATCACATGGGGTGTTTTAGATTTGAACATTTTAATATCACAAAAAAGTTAAATAAATTTTAAATATTCCTTTTAAAAATAAATTGAATGTGACCTACAATGAGCCTAAGCACTTAAATGGAGTCAGCTTTAAAAAGATAAAAAATCAGAAACAACTGTGGGCTTGCTTACATGGGTAAGCTGATATACAGGTTGCTATGATGCCTTGGTTACTGGTAAAATGTGTGCAGACTGATTACAGTGTCTTGTGTGAGCTTCAGTGAGAAAGTTTATCCATGCTGATTTAACACAGTCCATCCCTTGCATTTCTCCCTCTTCAGTGTTTCTTTGTGTGCTACAACCCCTTTCCAGTAGAATTAAAAAAAATTCAAAGCTTTTATATCATTTTGCTCTATCTTCTTCCTGCACTTAAAAAACTGACAATTCTGGCTTGTAAAGAATGTAATTCAAAGTTGATGCAACAAGGCTTCAACCCAGGCACCACGGGGTGGATCCAAATGAGATGCAGAGGTAAAAGGTATATCTGAAACAGAGAGAGACAAACACATTTATTCCAGGAGCCCTCTCAGCAGGCAGAGGTTGTGACACTTCTCTGTATCTATAATCAAGGGCTCACTCATGCTGCTTTCTAAATCTGCCATACATTCCTAGTGACTTGAGTAGGATAAATATCAAGAGCTTCTTGCATAATTGTGCTATTTAAACAAACAAGAAAAAAAAATAGACAAGAAATCTGTTGTAGGCTTTAGTCAACAACACACCAGAAAATAGTTCATAGTGCTAAAAATAGCACTCCTGATTCAATTTCTGGAATTTCATGGTTTAAGGGTGACTTGATTTTTCTGTAGGTCTGCACCTTCCTCTGCTTCAAAAACACAGAAAGAAGGAACACACTTCAAACCACCCTCTGCTCCACACCAGCTGCTCCCCAGTCCTTTCCCTCCTGTCTCTCTGCCCAGCTCAGATCAGAGATGTTCTCTAACTCATACACTGAAGTCATGGAAACTTTTAACCAAGTGAAGGCAGGCAATTCCAGACTACTGCCAACAACAGAATAATTTACTAAGAATTATCAAAGTTATCACCAAAGCCTGCTTGATCAAAGCCTCTATTGAGAAGTGCCCTTTGGTGGGAACGAACACACAGATCAGAACTGGGTTTCAAAGTAGTTATTTGCATATTATTTGTTCTGCTGTTACACAACAGCTCTTGTAGTCTCACCCTCTGGGACTGGGGGATGAGTGGATTCCTCTGTTCATGGGCTACATCTAAACCCAGAAGAGCCATGGTGATAATCTGCTCTGATCTGTGGCACAACCCAGCACAGGAGCCTTCCCCTGTTCCTCTTTTAGCTCTCACCTCCTGTCTGAGATGTATTAATTTAATTTCCAGGCTGCTTACTGGGGGAAGTTAAACAGTAGTGCGATCTCAATAGAAGATGAACAATAGACTTCAAGGAGCTAAGATGTTGTTTCCAACCTCAGAAAACCTCCCAAATTAATCGCCCTTCACATTTGCTCTTGTTAAAGGTTAGAATAATCCATTCCCTTCCCTTGCTGTAACCTAGCACACTGTTATCACTCCTAAAACCTTATTAAATTTCAAAATATGATTAAGTGGATTCTTGAGGGAAGCTGGTGTGGGGGGAACTGGGGTAGGTTTTTTTTTCTCCTGAAAGGTTAAAATATTCATTTGAGTATCAAGCACACAGCTTATAGGAATCCTTCTATTTTATATGATACCCAGAGGCATTACATATAAAGAAAACCTATTGATCTCTAGGTTTTAATAAACACTAAACTACTGCACTTGTGAAAAGAGTGGTTTTTAATCAGGAATGTTTCCATTATGATGAGAGAAGTCTCACAGTGTTTCAACCTGCCTTTTTTCCAAAGTGCTGCCATCACACACAGTGACTTGTTGAGCCAGCTGCAGGGAGCCGTGAAGGGGACAGCAGTTCTTTCTCATTAGGGATGGCAATCATGTGAAATGGGATTTTACTCTGGATCCAAAGAAGAGCAGAAAATGTCAACATATCTGAAGGAATACTCATGCATTTGTGTCTTTTGCTCCAGCAAAAAAAAAAAAAAAAAAAAAAAAAAAAAAAAAAAAAAAAAAAAGGAAATGTTGTACTTCATGACTTTGTTTTGAACTTGTGGATTTTACTTTCAAAGGAAATGCAGGGTAAATGGCCCAGCTGTGGTGAGAGGGATGAGTGCAGTGGGTGGGACAAGGTGCTGGCATCTGACACTGAGTGCTGTGGGAACAATCAGGGAATGCTCACCTTGCTTCACCAGCTGATGTGAGAGCAGGAAGCTGCTCCAGCACACCTGGTTCCTAACTACCTACAGGCTTTTTGCCCTTTTGTTTTAATTTTTTTTTTTTTTATTTTTATTTATTAAGACAGTGTTCAGATCATGTGGGTACTCTGAGAATGTGATATCTGTAGAATCCTTTGCCTGATGTTGATGTTATTGGGTGGCTTTTTGAACTGCTTTAAAAATCAGAGTGAGGGCTATTGAGCTGTGGGAAAAAGGAGAAGTTGTTCAACCAGCACCTCTAACACATTCACGAGCTGCATGACAGCTCCCAGAAAGAGATCACTTTGTGTCAGGGGACACCAGATGAAAGGACAAGATCAGGAACATTGCTTAGGATATCCAGTGCCCTCCTTAATAGCCAGCTGGCCTCCTTCCAAGGAAACTCAGACAGCTGCTTCATCTCAAGGCCAATTTAATGCTCAGAACAAACTTGGATTTGAAGTATGCTCAGAACAAGGGTAATGTGAGGGGACTGAGTGCATCACCAGCACCATTTCCAGCCTCTGAGAACCACCTGCATGCTGCTTACAGCACAGGTGCATTTGAGGGCACAGGGCTGTGTGAGGCTGTGTGGCTCTTCTAAGATTCCCTCAGTGAAAAGATGTTTGTGTAGAAAAACACTACACTGTGGTTTAAGGGAAACAAAAGGGAGAAGAGAAAGCAGTTCATGTCATCCCTGCTGTTTGAGTGCTGCCCTGGTACCTTCCAAAATCTCTGTTTTGGAAAACATTTGACTTCAAAGTGACATAGAAGGTAAAATTACAACAATTAAATATTAAGTACCTAACTTCTGTTTCCAGTACCCTATATCTGTTCTTGCTGACAGCATGTCTGTTTGCTGCCTTTCCACCAAGGCACATATTTCATTTCTTTAAATCTGCAGAGTTTGGGGCTATTCTGTTATTTGCGAAGTTATTTATTTTGATGTAGATTATGCATGTTCAGAGGGTGTATTTCATCACTGCTTCAGAACTCATTTGACACTTTTCTTCTGGCATATCTGTCTCCTGAATAAGACATCTGTGACATAGGCTGCTATAAATCATGGATGGGAAAAACAGCACCAGGGACAATTTCTCTAAGGGCAGTAACACTGAAACCCTCTGTGTGCAGGTTTTGGCTAAAGATGTATTTTTAAATGAAGGTAAAATTGTATTACTTCAAAAATGCAATGAGATCACCTGATGGGAATTCAGTCAACATTTATTCCATATCATTAGCCCCTGAGCATTTTATAAGTGCACAATGTTTTAGGACATCCATGTGGTCGTGAGCCAAAAGCTGAATTAGGAATCAAAAAAGCTCCAACTGGTATATCATTATTAATCTCTAATTCCCCATCTACAAGGTGTAACAGATAAAAAATCCTGTGTCCTGAAATTGCATTTGACAAGCGGAAGAAAAATGCATGTCAGCAGTGGAAATGAGAAAGAGAGGCTGAAGAGGGAAAGGATCTTGCACATGAAGCATGTGAAAAATATTTTAACAGAATAAATGTGCATGAAAACTCCTACTACACCAGTATTGGAAGAAGAAGCCTCTGCATTTCAGAGAATTCACAAAGTGATTTGGATGTCAAAAAAGAAGTGACATTTAATAATCCACTTTGCATAAGTGTTAACAACCATACAAGATTCAAAAAATGAGAAGCATGGTTTATTTATTTCATCTGGCACAGTATGTTATAGTGCAGTAATTTGCACAGTAAACTGTACTCCAACAATGTCAAATTTATCATCTTGTCACCAGAATGTTACTGTCCACCAATCTGAGACCCAAAAGGCATAATCAGAGCTGTATCCAAGGAGAAAAGATTCAAAATTTTTTAGTCAATACCTGTCAAGTAAATAGGGTTTGAGAAGTGGGACTCTGTCATTTAATCCACTCTTCAAAGTATACATACAGCTAATAGAATAGAAAATACTCTCTGCAGAAAGCTTCACAGGGCTCCCCTTCCTTTTTGGAACAGCTCTGGAAGGTGCTGAAGTGTGTTGGTTGTGCAGCTACTCGGTGTAACCCCTGTGGGAGGGAACAAGCTTTAAATTAAAGCTGGATTTGGGAAAGTTAACACAAATGAACACACAAATCAATGCTCAGACAGCTCTGGAAAGGAGAGGATGTGTGTGCAGATATTCCTGCCCTCCTCCCATGTCTACCAATTCTCTCCTGTGATCATGCTGACAACTGGATGCTGCACCAAGCCCCTTCCAGCTGCAGGCAGGACTCTCCTCACGTGCTTGCTCTTTGGGAATGTGAGCACCTCACCTTGAAGCCAACCTTGCAGCCCCTCAGAGTTACAAATGTGACAGTCACTGTAATGGCAAACTTCCCATGGAGTTATTTCCCGGTCTGCCCTGCCGGTTTTTTGGCCTCTGTGATTAGTCTTGGGTTTAGCTGCTGTAGCTCAAACAGCAATTGTCCTTTACAAGATTACACTGAAAAATGATTTAACACTGTATTACACTGAGCAAAGGGTGATACTAAATACAGGCAAGTATGCAAACATTTCAGTAGGCAGGTAATCACTGTAGCCAGAAGAGTATATTTGCTAGAAGTTCTGCAAATATTTAGCATTTAAAGGTTGCTGCTGTTATTTTACAGCCTTATAATGTCTTACCAAATTACACTCTCCTAGTCTGAAAACTAATTTTTTCTTCAGCAGAAGTCATGGATGCAAAAATTTAGTCAGCTTGGGTAGCTTGGTCCTCTGCAGGTATTTTCTGTAAGCGAGTACATCAAAGCACTTCATGAATGATGCAGGATAATGGAGTCCAAGTTGAAAAGGACTTCAAAAGTGGTGGAATACTCTGTCAACACAAATCCTCCACACTGCAGGATTTAAATCATGACTTTTTCTAAAGAAACTAATTCTAACCATTGAAACATCACCTCTTGTAATACATAATCTTGTAATTTTGTGTGACAAGGAAAGAAATAGATTATTTTCCTCACTATTTTGGTTTCTGACTGCTTATAATGACCAATTCCTACTTACATCAGCAGTAACACCAGTGTGCCTTCTCATACAGAGAATCAGACATGCAGCATTCTGATTCAGCATGGTAGCAAGAAAACTGATTATTTAATTCAAATGTATAAGTAAGCCTTGGAGTTCCCAGCCCTACATCCCCAAATCCTTTTTCAAAACAAGGAAATAAATCTGTTGAGACAGATCCCCCGTGTTGAAAGCTGACCTGCAGCCACATCTTCCCTGGAATGTTAATAATTTCAAACCCATTTGTCTCAAATGCAGTTTGGATCTCCTAGAAAGTCCTTGTAATTCTCAAATTGAAAATACATCAATTACTTGTCCCATTAGTTTTCTTTTTCCAGCCTTTTAGTGTTGATTTTTGACAATGCAGACTCCTCAGCTGCCTTCAGTAAAACACCTTCTGAAGAGCTGTCAGCTGGAGGCATCACTGGGCTTTCTCAGGTTTCATTTCATGGTCATTATAAGACCAAGCTATTTCCACCCAGAAGTTCTAGAGCCAAGGTCCCAAAAATGGTATTGCAGGTCTAAGAAAGACAAGGAGGGAGTTCTTGCTGAGCTGCACTGGAGCAAACCAGGAGTAGCTCTATTAATGTTAATGTACCTGCATCAATGGGGAACTGATGTAAGGAGAAAATAAACATGTGGGTTATCTCTCCACCACTGCCCTTTAATTTGTAATGCCAGAATTATCAACCAGTTCTAATCATTTGTTTTCCACTGAAGATTAATGCTAAGTAATAGGGTTCAAGAGAAAAGAATTTTATCCTGTAAGGCCCTGAGTGCTATTGGAATATTTTTCTGTAGGGAGTACTCTAGAGGAAGCAACATGGATGATTAGAGAGGGCACCAGATTTGGGAACTATGTTAATGAGGTTGACACTAGTCTCTTGCACAGCAGAAAGGTCATTTCAGTTCCCTGCCCCAGCTTCTTCACCCAGTCTGTCATGAGGATGCTCCTTGGCTTCCTTCAGTCCAGCATTTGTCTCTTATTCTGAATATCTCTCTCCCCTTGTCCTTGTTTAATGGTTTCGTATGGTTTAAGCCATACAAAGAATAGTTTCTAAAATAATCTGAGAATCAAGCTCCCCAGAACAGCAAGATATTTGGGGATTTTAAAAACCATTAAAATTAGATTCGATTGGGTTGCCTTTTGGTTTTCTGAGGTATTAGAAGTTACTGGTATGGGGTTCAGGGAATCTAAATAGTTTAGAAGATAGAAATTTGCATTTAAAAATAATGACAGCTAAGATTCTCGGGGGAGTTGAGAATCTTTAAAGGAAAGTACTTTGAAGCATAAGAAATGTTACAAGAACTGAGAATTTGCAAACTACGCTGGTGCTTTTCTGAGAGACTGTGCAAAGCTGCTTTTTCTTTTCTAAAGATATTTGTGTCTTACTCTCAGAGGCCAAACTGTGCTTTAGATTAACACCTGAGTATTCCTAAACAGCTGGTTGCAAAAGAAGAGTCCCCTTCTATCTCCCCCACATATCCCATACACCACAGCTTCTTGGGAGGCTGCATTTGCCTTGAGGCCACCCTGTCCAGCAGCACAGAGACATTAAACAAAGGCAGGCTGAGACAAGGGCATGGACAAGGGTGTGGAGTGACAGAAGGTAAAATGACTTTAGACTGACAGAGGGCAGGGCTAGATTAGATATCAGGAAGAAATTCTTCCCTGTGAGAGTGGGGAGGCCCTGGCACAGGTTGCCCAGAGCAGCTGTGGCTGCTCCATCCCTGGAAGTGTTCATGGCCAGGTTGGAGGATGGGGCTTGGAGAAACATTATCTGGTGAAAGTTGTCCCTGCCCAGGGCAGGGGCTTGGATCTAAATGATCTTCAAGGTCCCTTCCCTCACAAATCATTCTATGATTCTAAGAAATCAGCCTAAGGGCAAACTGGAACCTTAGCAACCAGTGGCTTCTCACACTGATAATTTCCAATAAAGGCTTTTCATACTCCCAAAGCTCTCTTCCCACTGAGAAGTCTGCTGGGCTTTTACTCTGTGTTGTTTTCCAGGTGTCCTTTACAGGACTCTGAAGTCTTTAGCTGCAGGTCAGCAGTGAGTCTTACTGACTCATCACTCTCCGTGACATCCCTTCCATAGGCACATGTGTGGCGGATGCCCAGCATCAACAGCAATCCATATTAAAGACAGGAAAATATTCCTTGAAAAGGGACCAACCTCTGATCATTTGGACATGGTCTGTACTTTTCAATAACAGTAAGGATTTGGACAAAAATCAGGGCTGAATAGATGGCCACAGGAGCTGTTGTGTGCTGAGACAAAATAACTTCCTGTACTGTTCTGTTTGAAATGTGAGTTGGATATCTGCTGTAAGCAACAAAAACAAGCATTGTAACTATTCATATGTGTAGGGAAAGAAGGAATAGATGTGGTTACTGAGCAAATTGGACTTTAGCAGCACCAGGTAAATTAAATGCTAAAATACATCCTTGCATCCTAAATCACTATGTAGGTAAATAATAAATCCAGAAAGGTTAATATAATTTCCCATCTATCAGGGGCAGATGGAATCAAAGGTTTTGATGAGGCATCAGAATTACAGCTGTGCCAACAGTGGTTAAGGATGGTGTTAAATTTGATTCCTTTTTTTGAAAACTGAGGAAATTTGAAGGCTGAAAGATCTGATCGTTCTTTAGGATGTAAGCAAACCAAAAGTTGTAGAGCAGCAGTTGCAGACATTAATTTGGGTTTGTGCAGTTCTTGCAGTTTCAAGGAGATTTCTCTGTCTCCCTCCTCGGTGCAGAGGGATCTCTGGCTGTGTTATGTGCACAATCCCTCACTTTAATAGGATGGGCTTTTAGTAAAACAATGTGATGACCTGAAGAGAGAAAAGCTCCTGGGAAGCAGCAAAGTGCTGAGCAGCCTCACTCACAGTTTTTGTTTGGCCATCCCACAGGAAGCTCTCAGCACCTTTTATTTGAATCTCTGTTGTGAATCCCTGAAGACTTCATCAGAAGGAAAAAAAGAAAAAAAGTTCCATTGCTTGTCACACTCATTTTTTTTTCCTGAGAGTCTCTGAGGGACAGAGTGTCTCTGCAAAGACAAAAGTAGAACTCCTCCTTTGTCAAAAAAATAGTCCAGAAAGTTAATACCTTTATCTCCACACACAGAGTATTCGATATCTCTAAGAGCTTTTTTAAATTTATTTTTAAATGGAGCTATACATTTCCAAAGACTGGCTCCTTTTGTGTGTGCAAAGAGCTCTTTCTCTGCTGCTGGAATTTACCATGCATAACCTTTCCTTCACATAATAAACTCCCCCAGGAGAACAGGTCTCTGCCTTTGGAACCTTCAGCTCCACCAGCCAATTGAAGGGTCACCCTGTTCTTAAGGGACAGGTTTCTTGGTCTGTTCAGCTGTCCCAGTGTGACAAAAGAAGAAAAGGATTGAGCAGGCAGGTTCAGTAGGTTGAATTGTAATGTCAGAGAACACACCACCTCGTCCATGGGAAAACCTTAGCAGCATAAACTGTGCAGATTTAAAGAAAACATAAAAAGGTATTCCTCTAAATTATTAGAGTGAAATAAATTAGTAATTTTCTGCAGTCAGCTGTGTTGTCTCAATGACTGGGTTAGAGGAAAGGTCTTCACCCAGGTCATGAGACACTGTACATAAGAACTGTGTCTAAATGTGGATTTCAATTCTTGCAAAATGTAGTTCCTCTTTTTTAATAGATCACTAAAATCTGACATTAAATAACTCTGGCACATTAAGGTCTTGCTACTACTTAGAGGAAGAAGACCCAAGGGTCAAGTTATTCTACACATGTTGCAGTCTACAGAGATTTCTCTCTGGGGTTTTAGCAGGGACAGCTTCACTTGTGAATTCAGAATAAGAGGGTGGCTCAGTGACAGGGATTTAGGGGGAGCACCTCCAAAAAGGCTTTAGACAGACCCAAATACAACTGCTCCAAGCTACCATAATGAGATGTCTGGCAGAGCCAGACTGGAGGCTGAGCCTGAGCAGATCCATCCTGACTCTCAGCAGGAGCACAGTGTTCTGCTCAGAGCGCTGCCTGACCTCCAGCAACCTCAGGGCTTGCTGGCCTGAGGGAAGAAAGGGCTCAGATCACTCCCTGCAGAAATGTCCCTAGAGAAATGGATTCTAAATCCACTGAGAATGAAAAGACTTTGTTAAGTACTTGTGAAAATCCCTACTAGGCTCCTCTCTTTGCAAATGCAAACACTTCAGTAGTGACTCCTAGGGTCTCACTAAGTCTCAGTCTTACTTTGTCTTTAAAGTGGGAAAGTCCTGTCCTCCTCAAACTTATTAAAAATAAGGAGCTCAACCAATGTAATAAACCAGGGATTGCAGAAGAGTTCATGAGGGAGAGCATGCTGATACAAATATCATAGTCTGATTAAGCTCTGATTCAAATAGAATTTCGAATTACAATATAATATTCAAAAGCAGTAGATGAAGACATACAGTTTTCACACAGAGTAGGTATGGCACAAGGCTGCAATGTCTTTATTTATAAAACTCTCTAGTATGTTGGTATTTGCTCCCAGAAACAGTGAAATTCTAGTTCATATAGCTGCTTCTAGGAAGACAAGTCACAAAACGCGAGTGAACTCAAGGCATATTTAGAAGGTTGTGGTTGCCTGCTTGTGTACCAAATTTAAATGTATTTTATCTAACATGGGCTTTTCTTGTTTCCCAGAGCACAATCAGACTAGATTTTTTTTCACTGCACTCTTGCTTTAGGGAGTTAATCAATGTAGATGATTGGATGCTGGACCTCATTGGAAAGTGTCTGCATGTCCTGTTGCTGGCAGAAAGGGGAACTAAGGCCCTGACAGTAAAGGACTAGAGAGGGCTGGTTTGGGACTGTCCAGCTCTACAAACTTTAGTCCAGGGCCATATCTCTAATCAGGGCAAAAATTAAATATACAAGATGAAAGAAATACAAAAACCCAAGCTGTATACTCCCAAGTTGTAATGTTAAATAGTTTGATTGTAATGTCAAAACAGCCTATTAACTCGCCCGGCCTAAAGAGAAAAGGCCGAGAGGCGAGCCCTGCCCCCAGGGGCTGTCTGCGAAGGCTGTCGGCAGCCAGAAAGAATGTTTTGCTGTAAAATGGAAGATGCAATGTTACTTACCTATTTAAGCTGTTCAAATTGAATGTATCCCTAAAATTTTTACTTGTTGTACCCTGAGTTTTATACCCTTTCTCCCCTGGGTTTCGGGGTGCCCCCACCCGGGGGGGATTCCACCCTTTTTCCCTGAGTCACCGGGCTGTCCCCACCCCGTCGGGGGAGAATCCTGTACCTGCTTCCCAGTGGGGGCTGCTGACCCCGCCCAATATGGAGATTAGGACACCCTGCTCCCAAGATGCACTGATTCAGCCAGCTGAACCCCAGAAAACCCCCTAAAACAACGAGTCAACACAAAAACTGGACCTAAGGAGGATAATACTGTGCAATGCACAAGTCCAGCTACCTGCAGGTAGCAGGTATTTTTGGTTACCTTCTCGCCATGACCTGAAGAGAACTGGAGAGAGGTGACCCCCCCGAGAGCACACGAGTAAAGGGAGATTCTTTGGAAGCTCCTGCGAGGGCAAGAATCCCGACTCTGCAGCACCAGCAGCAGAATCGTCAGCACCTCCTCCTCCACGGTGTCTCCAGGGAGCAGCGGCGGCAGGCGCAGCCCCCGAGCCCCCTACCCAGAGCTGATTTCTAATAAAGGCCTTTTCAAAGGAGCTGGTCTCCTGGCCCATTAATTCATAACAATTTGGGGGCTCGTCCGGGAGCTGACCACACCCAGAGAAGACGGAAGACGGCACGGCCGGCCGCTCTTTGGCTCTCTGACAGCTGGTCACACCGGACCCAAGGAAAGCAGCCTGGGATTGGACAGCGCGGAGGAGCATCGGTAAAGTATAGCCGGTGGCGGGAGTGGAGACGAGTGAATGGTGTGTGAGTGAGACGGGGGCCGGCAGCTCGGACCCCCGAAGTGAGTGTGGACCTCCTAGTACCACGGTTCTGAACTTCCGCGAGGGAGTCAGCTGGGAACGGAGGGAAGCGAAAGGAGAACTGAGTGAGAGAGGCGTCTCCAGGGGCATAGGGGGCCCCCCTCTGGGCGTGCAGAGGTAATTTAGAGAGTGAGTGGCACGTCATAGAGTGAATGAGGAAATAGGCCCGCCTCCATTCTAAAATCCACAGAGGCAGGCTGCTCGGGCTGATCCAAGCATGCGGAAAGCCTAGAAGCTGTGTGAAGCATGCACCGCATTGGCTGAAGTTACGGCCCGGGGTGTCTGAGTGCTGGCTGGGGTAGTGGCCGAAACCCTAAGGGCGGGTTTTCCGGGCTACTTTTCGGGGGCTCTGCACACTGGCTGGGGTAGCTTATCGGGGTGCGGGGAGTGAAAGAGGGTACTGGCCGTGCTATGGCCCGGGGTGTCCAGGTAATGATGCACCGCATTGGCTGAGGTCACGGCCCGGGGTGTCCAGGTGAGGAGACACTGGCTGGGGTGGCTTATCGGGGTGCGGGGAGCGAGGACCGACTTGAGACACTGGCTGGGATAGCTACCGGGGTACAGGATTGGGCGCACTGGTTGGGGGTACCTAGAAGTGAGAGGTATGCGTTCCAGGTGCGGTGAGCCTACAGGGCCGGGGGTCTTCTGAGCCAAGGGTTGCCCAGAAGTGAACTTATCCGGGTGTAGGGTGAATGAGAGTTAGGGAAGTCCCAAAAGTGCGAGGGACTTAACAATAGGGAGAGTGAGTGTGTCGCACACTGTATGTCCAAGTCTAGCTGTGGTAGTGACTGCAACTTTGGGCCCAGGTTTACCGACTGCTTACGGAAACTTGTCTGACGTACAGGAGAGAAAGAGGGGTGCTGGCTGGGAGTAGTGGCCGAAACCCTAAGGGCGGGTTTTCCGGGCTACTTTTCGGGGCACTCAGAACACTGGCAGAAGTGGTGACTGGAGCCACTAACGGGTGTTCATAGAGTGAATGAGGGGTGCTGGCTGGAAGTAGTGCTGAGACCCTAAGGGCGGGTTATCAGGCTACCACGGGGCACCCAGAACGCTGGCAGAGGTGGTGCCCAGACCTTGAGTAGTGGCCGAGACCCTAAGGGCGGGTTTTCCGGGCTACTTTTGTTACTGGGGCCACTGACAGGTGTTCATAGAGTGAGTGAAAATTACCAGTGAGAATGGGAGCATACATAAGTAGACAAGAACAGCCTGAGAAAAAAGAAAAGGAGAAGATAAAAAACATTCCTCCAGATAGTCCACTAGGACAAATGTTAGAACTATGGAGTACTGATGAAGCCACTAAAAGTTTGAATAAAGTTAAAATGATTCATTATTGTATAGAGGTTTGGCCCACTTTAAATTTACCCGAAAAATGGCCATGGTGTGGAACTAAAGACCCTTGGATGTGCTCCCAATTAAACCAGTATCTGAAATCTCGAAAGGATTCAGATTCTGAGCAGATCCTTTATGCTGCCTGCTGGCAGCCACATAGAACCGAAGGTGAAACAGCTAAGATTTGTAAGCTACAAGAGGAAAAGAAAAAAAATGAAAAAGAGAAAAGAGAAGAAAACAGTCATAATTGGGACCCTCTCGATCATTTGCCCCCTCCTCCAGTCTACCCTGGGATACCCCAAACTATTTCTGCTAACCCTCCAGCTTTACCTGTAAACCCCTCCCCATCTCTCCAAACCATAATCCCTACTCCTTCTCCAGCTTGCACCCCAACAGGATTACCCCCGACAGCTCCACCACCTCAATCTAACCCAACTATCTCAAGTACTAATCCCTTCTACCCTGCAGCCCTGTCCTTAACCTCTCCTAACACTAGCCTAGGCCACTCCCCTTCACCATCTACCATCCCTGCACCCCCACACAACTGGGAGCTGGACTTGCCAGCCAATGAGACTAATTTTCTAGAAACCCCAAAAGGACCCTACTGTGGCACCAGGTCAAAAACAAAACTCTTCCCCCTAAGGGAAGTCCCTATGGGTGGAGTAGCTGGAGGAGTAGGGTTTGTAAATGCACCTCTGACAGCTTCAGAAGTTAGAAGTTTTAAGAAAGAGCTGGGGAATCTAGTTGAAGACCCTGTGGGGATTGCTAAGCAAATAGATCAGTTCTTAGGCCCGAGCATTTATACGTGGAGTGAGTTAAATTCGATATTAAACATACTTTTTAATCCAGAAGAAGTTCGGCTGATTAGAACAGCTGGCATACGAGTTTGGGAAAGGGAAAATAGGATGGGCCTCCCAGGAGACCAGAAGTTGCCACTAGTTGACCCCAGGTGGAACCCAAACATGGGGGAGGGTATACGAAATATGGAAGATTACAGAAACTTGATGATAAGAGGCATCAAGAAATCAGTCCCCCGGAGTAATAACACAAAACTAGCCTTTGATGGAGCCCAGGAGAAAGATGAGACCCCAGCAGCCTGGTTAAACAGACTGAGAAAGAACTTCCAGCAGTATTCTAACTTAGATCCAGATAGCCCCGAGGGACAAGTGTTTTTAAAATTACAGTTTGTTACAAAATCCTGGCCAGATATAAGGAGGAAACTAGAAAAGGTGGAAGACTGGCAGGAAAAGGGGATAAATGACTTATTAAGAGAAGCTTTAAAAGTTTATCTGAGGAGAGAAGATGAAAAAGCAAAGACGAAAGCTAGAATTATGGTAGCTGTGGCCAAAGAAAGTGTCAGAGATAATAGAGACTTACAAGAAAGGAGAAATGTAAAACCTCCATCAGAGAGAGGCAGAGAAAAACTGCTATTGCCTTGGAACACCCCTCTGAGACCAAAAGAAACCCGAATATGCCACTACTGTGGCGAAGTGGGTCACATAAGGAGATATTGCAAAAAGGTACCCTTGGACAATGCTATTATAAAAGAGCAAGAGGCATTGGAGAAGTTCTTAAAAGGAGAAGGTAATGGAGATTAGGGGTGTCATGAGCTCTATATATTAGGGGACCCAATGAAACATCAAGAAGAGCCCATGGTAAAATTTGAAGTAGGTCCCCATCATGAAGAATTTGAGTTTTTAGTAGATACTGGTGCAGACAAATCTAGTGTTAATCAGCTTCCAATTGGAATTACAGTTGGGAAACGGACATGTGATGTCTTAGGAGCAGAAGGGAAACCCTTCCGGGCTTCTGTCTTAGAAAATGTGGAGATCAAAGGAAATTCAAAAAAATGTGTCACTGATCTCATATACTTGCCTAAATTGGACAGTAATTTACTCGGAAGAGACTTGCAAGTTCAGTTAGGGGTAGGGATTCTTCCTAAAGAGGGTAAAATGGTAGTCCAGATGATGAAAATAACTGTTAAAGATTTGAATGAAATAAATCCAGAGGTATGGGCTGAAGAGGGGAAGTATGGATACCTAAACATCCCACCTATAAGAATAAAAATGCAAGAAGAAATACCCCCTATAAGAGCGAAACAATATCCTATTTCTATAGAAGGTAAAAAGGGGTTAACACCAATTATAAATCATCTGTTAACTGAAGGAATATTAGAACCCTGTATGTCCCCCCATAACACCCCCATTTTGGCAGTAAAAAAGACAGAAAATAAATTTAGGCTTGTGCAAGACTTAAGAGAAGTAAATAAAAGGACAATTACAAGATACCCAGTGGTATCAAATCCCTACACCCTTTTAAGCAGAATCCCTAGAGAACACAGCTGGTTCACTGTAATAGACCTAAAGGATGCTTTTTGGGCCTGCCCCTTAGCTAAAGAGAGCCGAAATTGGTTTGCCTTTGAGTGGGAGTGCCCCGAAAGTCAGAGAAAGCAGCAGCTAAGGTGGACCCGACTTCCCCAAGGTTTTACTGAGAGTCCAACTCTATTTGGACAAGCTCTAGAAGAGCTGTTAGGGCAATTCACTCCTGGAGATAACGTACAAATCCTACAGTATGTAGATGACCTCCTACTATCAGGAAAGGAGCAAGATAAAGTAAGAGGAGCCAGCATTAAACTCCTAAATTTCCTAGGGGAAAAAGGCCTTAAAGTATCTAAAAACAAATTGCAGTTTGTAGAATCACAAGTAACCTATCTTGGACACCTCATTGGGGAAGGGTATAAAAAACTGAGCCCTGAGAGAATCTCAGGTATACTGTCCATCTCAGCTCCAACCACGAAAAGAGATGTAAGAAAACTATTGGGACTATTTGGCTATTGTAAACTATGGATAGAAAAATACTCACAAAGTGTCAAATTTCTATATGAAAAACTAGTCCAACCTAAACCTGTAACATGGACAGCTGAGAATGAAGAACAGTTAGAAAATCTAAAAGCCAAGTTATCCTCAGCCCCAGTTCTTAGTCTTCCTGACCTTAAGAAGAGGTTTGACTTATTCATAAATGCAGAAGAGGGAACAGCCTATGGGGTGTTAACCCAAGAGTGGGGAGGACACAAAAAGCCTGTTGCATACCTTTCTAAGCTCCTAGACCCAGTTGCAAGGGGATGGCCAGCTTGTCTTCAAGCTGTGGCAGCTACAGCAGTCCTTGTAGAAGAAGCACAAAAGCTAACACTACAAGGAAAAATCATTGCACACACCCCCCACGATCTCAGAGCAGTGTTGAGTCAAAAAGCCCAACAATGGTTAACAGACTCAAGGATCCTAAAATATGAAGTAATTCTGACAAATGCTGAAAATCTAGAATTAATCACATCCAAAAGTTTAAACCCTGCACAATTCCTCTCAGGGGAGCCCATACCCGCCCTAGAACATAATTGCTTAGAAGTCATAGACCTGCAAACAAAAGTAAGGGAGGACCTTGAGGATGTACCCCTGCCATATGGGAGGGTGTTGTTCATTGATGGATCATCTAAAATGGCAGAGGGAAAAAGAATATCAGGTTATGCAATAGTCGAAGGTATCAACAAACAGAGTTTGAAAGTTATAGAGAAAGAAAAATTGCCCCCAAACTGGTCTGCTCAATGCTGTGAGATCTATGCTCTAAAAAGAGGATTGGACCTGTTAGAACAAGATCAAGGTACAATTTACACTGACTCACGGTATGCCTTTGGAATTGTGCACACATTTGGAAAAATTTGGGAAGAAAGAGGATACCTAAATTCCAAGGGAAAAGATTTGATACATAAAGAACTAATTAAGTTGGTATTAAAATCCCTTATGAAACCCAGGGAAATTGCAATAGTGCATATCAAGGGACATCAAAAAGGGAATACCTTTGAAGGAAAAGGCAATCAAGCAGCTGACCAAGCCGCCAAGTTAGCAGCCCAAAACCTGGGGGAGCCAATAAAAATTTTGACTTTGACTGATTTGCCAGCTAATAAAGAACCAATATATGATGATTATGAATCAAAGGAAATAAAAAAGTTAAAGCTGCACCAGGGGAAACAAGGGGAATGGTTAACACCAGATGGACGAAAGTTTTTAAATAAAGCCCTAGCTCGAAAAATGCTAACAGAAATACACAGTCTGACCCACTGGGGCACCCAAGGGTTATGTGATCACTTTTTAAGAGAGTATTTATGTATCGGAGTATATAATTTGGCCAAAGCAATTACTGAAGGATGCCTTATCTGCCAAAAGGTAAATCAAAAAGCAATGAGAAAGAATACCCCAGGAGGAAGACAAATAGCATTAAGACCCTTTCAAAATATACAAATAGATTTTACTGAAATGCCTCCAGTACAAGGGTACAAATATCTACTTGTTATAGTTGATCATCTAACCCATTGGGTGGAAGCCTTTCCTACAAAAAGAGAAACAGCACAAGTGGTAATAAAAATATTATTAGAACACATCATCCCCCGGTATGGGCTAGTGAATAATATTGATTCAGACCGAGGTCCTCATTTTGTAGCCAAAATCCTACATGATGTCATTAAAGCCTTAGGAATCAAGTGGCAATTGCATACACCCTGGCATCCCCAAAGTTCAGGGAGAGTTGAGAGGATGAATAAAACCCTCAAAAATGTATTAACCAAATTGATAACCGAAACAAGAATGAATTAGCTCAAGTGTTTGCCCCTGGCCCTTCTGCGAATCCGGGTCCGACCGAGATCCGACATAGGGGCTTCACCATATGAAATGATGTTTGGACTCCCCTTCTTACTAACCCCCTATAGCACTGGGAATTATTTGGAAGGAGAGGCCGCTACCCAAGAATATGTAAAAACAATTAGAAAGACATTGGCAAATCTTAAAAGAAGAGGGTATCTTCCTCAAACCTCTCCCTTAGACACTGACATGCACCAAATAAAACCAGGAGACTGGGTTTTAATTAAGTCCTGGAATACCACCCCATTAACCCCTAAATTTGAAGGTCCGTTCCAAGTTCTACTCACTACTCATACTGCTGTGCGAACCCAAGAAAAGGGTTGGACTCACATCACCAGAGTGAAAGGACCATTACCACCCCCGAGAGATCCCTCTGACCCTGCAACCCCAACAAGAGTTCCCTCTGAGTGGACTGTCACTCGAGATCCAGACACCCTCAAAATAACTCTCAAGAAACAACCGAAAGCCAGTTAAAAACAATAAGGGACAATAACAGTTATTACAAGTTGTTGTTACCATTGCTGAAAATCCACATTGTTATAAGAAGTTAAAAAAGTGTTAATATAGAAGTGTAAAATAATCAATGCAAAGTTATTGTAATGTTGTAATTGTAATGTTGTAATTGTAATAGTTAAATGCAAAGTTATTGTAATGAGTCACAGAGTGTTAATGTAAAAAAATGATAAGTAGCAGTAATTCTAAAAATTAAATCTCTCATAGGGCACACCCAAAAGGAACTAAATAAAACTAAGAAAAAAGTGGGAATAAACAAGGGAGGACTCCACAAATCCAGCCTAAGAAATCCCCAAACCCGAGAGGCAAGACCAGGTGAGACCAAAGAGACGGGGCCGGTTCATACTGGACTCTTGGAGGGACTGATAATAGTCCTGTTGATATGATGAGGAGAAAAAACTCTCCGACCCAAGAGGCAAGCCCAGGTGAGACCAGAGGGCCCACAAATAAAATGGTTCATACTGGACTCTTGGAGGGACTGATAGTAGTCCTAGTAATAAGCAAATTTGCAGATGGAGCTTGCTCCAAATGCCATGGGGAGAATCTACAATCCCTTATAAGAGTTCACACCCATGTGAATCCCACATGCTTTAACATGACCCAATTATCCACCTGTCAAAAACAATACTGGATTAGAAAAGCTGCTATGTTTAAGCAGTGCCTGACTGGAGAGTGCCCTATCAGAGAATAGTTCTGTTTTAAAGAGTTGGAAAATCCAAAAAGAGTCGCAAATCTAATAAAAGAAAAACCACTGGTAGTAAAAAAGAGTGAAATAGATGAACCGGAGAAATATTGGTCTATTGAAAAAAGAAAATCAAAGTGTGTCTATAATAAAAGTTATGATCCACATAACTGCATTAAAAAAAAAGGCAATCCTTTTTGGAAAATCAGAGAGACTTCAAAATATTGGGAACCCTTATATAGCAATTTAAAGAGAAATAGCCAAAGAAAAAGAACTGTAATTAGTATAAGCAACACCCAAACATGGGAGAATAAAATATGGACACCAAAAGAAATAGAAAAGATATATAAACCAGCAACTTGGGCACAAGATAAAACATGGGGGTACCAAACTCCAATTTACATGTTGAATAGAATTATCAAATTACAAACAGTATTAATAAGAATATCAAACACAACAGCCCTTGCCCCTGAACATATCAATAACCAATTGACACAAACAAGAGCAGTAGTTAATCAACTTAAACTAGCAGTCAATTATGAGAGTAAAGCAATAAGAAATATTTCCAAGGAAATAAAAAAAATTGCAAGTACCCAAGAATAGAAGCCCCTAATTAATATAGACTGGTGGGACAACTCATGGTGGAAAAAAGTAGTGTTCATTGCAATTAGTGCCTTTGCCAGTCTCCTACTCTTCCACTGTATGCAGAAACCCACGAATACAATTAAATTAAAACCCCAAGAAGAACAACTAAGTACAGCAAAAAGAATTTATAACCAATACCAAGAATTAAAACAAAGTTATTCCCTTAAATCAGAAATAGCCAATTGATGCGGACAAAAGCCCGATCAAAGAATTAGAGGGGGGATTGAAAGAAATACAAAAACCCAAGCTGTATACTCCCAAGTTGTAATGTTAAATAGTTTGATTGTAATGTTAAAACAGCCTATTAACTCGCCCGGCCTAAAGAGAAAAGGCCGAGAGGCGAGCCCTGCCCCCAGGGGCTGTCTGCGAAGGCTGTCGGCAGCCAGAAAGAATGTTTTGCTGTAAAATGGAAGATGCAATGTTACTTACCTATTTAAGCTGTTCAAATTGAATGTATCCCTAAAATTTTTACTTGTTGTACCCTGAGTTTTATACCCTTTCTCCCCTGGGTTTCGGGGTGCCCCCACCCGGGGGGGATTCCACCCTTTTTCCCTGAGTCACCGGGCTGTCCCCACCCCGTCGGGGGAGAATCCTGTACCTGCTTCCCAGTGGGGGCTGCTGACCCCGCCCAATATGGAGATTAGGACACCCTGCTCCCAAGATGCACTGATTCAGCCAGCTGAACCCCAGAAAACCCCCTAAAACAACGAGTCAACACAAAAACTGGACCTAAGGAGGATAATACTGTGCAATGCACAAGTCCAGCTACCTGCAGGTAGCAGGTATTTTTGGTTACCTTCTCGCCATGACCTGAAGAGAACTGGAGAGAGGTGACCCCCCCGAGAGCACACGAGTAAAGGGAGATTCTTTGGAAGCTCCTGCGAGGGCAAGAATCCCGACTCTGCAGCACCAGCAGCAGAATCGTCAGCACCTCCTCCTCCACGGTGTCTCCAGGGAGCAGCGGCGGCAGGCGCAGCCCCCGAGCCCCCTACCCAGAGCTGATTTCTAATAAAGGCCTTTTCAAAGGAGCTGGTCTCCTGGCCCATTAATTCATAACACAAGATAAGTATTTGTGAATGATTAAAAGTTTGTTTTGCCCCTGGGCACTGCCCCAGTGCCATGGTGTCCCTGGCTGAAGCTGGCTCCAGGGCATCCCTGCAGGGCAGGCTGTGTGTGGGTAAAGAGCCAGGGTGGCAAAGGAGCTGAGGTGATTTCTACTCCAGGCTTCATGGTGGCAGAGCAAATTTCTACTTTCTACAGCTCCCCAGTTCAAGATTGTTCGTACAAATAGCTGTGCCTATTTTATCTTCCTCTAGCTTCCCAACAGGATGCCTTTTTCAGTCGGAAGCAGAAACGTGCATTTCTAAACTGCAGCAGGCTTATCCCTGGAATGAGGTCTGTGTGATGACCTTCCTCTAACTGGATCATTTTTTGTGGTATTTTCTGCAGATTGCAGCAGGTAGCAAATAGTTTTAGTCAAAGCTTTCAAATACAGTAATTTGATGTTCCAGATGGTGCTGTGTGATGTTATTTTGACTTTGCTGCTATATTATTTTATGCTCTTTTTGAAAACTAAGTACATCATGTGAAAAAATTCTCATTAAATTATTCAAATGTTTTCTTATGAGTCTGTAATACAGGTGAAATGTGGAATGAAAAGAATTGCTGGAGGTGCTCCTTTTTACCCAAGAACTATGATTTTCTAATAAACATAATATTCCTTGCTCAAGAAGATATCTATTTATTAAAAAGAGCCACTGTTTGCTTTTCAAGGTAATGTCTTGGACTTTTGTTTGCTTCTTAAGGCTGAATGAATAATGTGTATTTACAGTCACTGTGTATAAAGCTGCATTATCTTTCATTACTCTTGCAGCCTTTCTAGGGATGTTAGGTTGGGAAATGTGTTGTAATTAAAAACGAGGAGCTAGCTTTAAAAAATAGTTATCCATGGCTGTGCCTGGGAAAGAAACATTATTTCCTTTGTGACAAAAGAATAATAACCCTGGCAGATGGGTTGCTGCAGAGCTGGAAGAAAAGCTCTGTTAGAGAGGGACTGACAAAGCCATCTGTGCCGAGCAGGAAGTCCTGTCGTGGAGGTAATAAAAAAGATAATGTTTCAGTCCAACTGGTTCCAGACAATCCCCACTTTAAGCTTCCCTTCTGACTTGCTAGGGAACCATCATGGTGCCAAGGTATTCATGGCTCTTCTAGCTTGTTGAAATGACCTTGTTGTTGTTACTTCAGCAAAGATTATTCCAGAATTGAGTATCCTGCCCTCTTCTCTCTGCTGGATTCTACCAGCACCTGAATTCCTTGGTATTAACAGGTCCAAGGAAGTTCTGCTGCAGTCAGGGCTGTGGCAGCTACAGATGCATCCCACTGATACTGGAAAGGAAACGTCCCTGTATTTGCAGAGTAAGATGAGTCTTTGAGGAGGATTATCTCGAGCAAATTTCTCAATAGAACCTCAAGAGAATCGTTTCAATTTGACTTTTGTTTTGTTGACTATTCAATGTTACCCAATCTTTTCCTCTCTTAAAATAGATTAATGGATTTCCTACCAATCATTCCTCTTTTTTTTTTTTTTCCTTTCTTTTTTCAGCTGATTTTGCCAGGGAGGAAGTGGTACAGGGGTATTATGGCCTCCTCTGGCTTGTTTTACAAATGAGACAGATTGGATCCTCACTATTTGCTCTCTTTATTTTTTTTTTTTTTCTAAAAAAGTCCATTTAAAGGAGGTGAAGCAGAAAAGCTTCTTTCAAAAATAATTACTTAGAGGCTTTCCAGCCATGTGAAAACAAACAAAATCTAAAAACCTAAATCTTCAACAGAGAAATGCAAAACCATTGGTAATAAGCCTTACCTTGAAAAGACAGAACGGTGCAAAACAGAACATTGAGATACAAATCTCGTGGTTTCTTCCTGAGGAGGAAGATGACACTAAATTCCAGACTTAATTCAGGATTGGTACAGTCTGACCCAAGCAAACTGGAGCTTTGCTGATTTGATCTGAGCTGCAGCTGCAATATTTGGTTGAAAGGTAAGATATCAGCAGGGCCATTGATGCTGTGATCAGTGCTGTGTTTGAGAGTAGCAAGAGTCTTACAAGAAACAGCAGGAATTGTTTTCCCATTTTTGTGGAGACTGAAACACTGCAACAGCTTGCAGTCATTTTCTTTGTGAAACCTGACTTCTCCTGGCATTCCAGTCTCAAACCTGCTAGAGATGCAAACCTGGGCATCCTCCTGAGCTTGCACCCAAGGGTTCTCTTTGGAAAGCTTTGGTTCAAAGCATGTGGGCTTGAGCATTTCTTTTGTCTGAGGCTGTGTATTTAAAGGGAAAACATCCTCCTTGTTTGATTCCTACCCAGGAGATTCTGGTAGCTAACAAATCACTTCTAGGGGAGCAATTATTCATACAAATAATAATGGGTTCTGGGTAAAAAAGCTGGTACTTGATTGAAGAAATAAAAATCGCGGTTGTTTGAGTCCAAAGCTACATCTCGAGACCCGGTGTGTTCTCGAGACACGTGGTTTTATTAGTCGTGGGGGACAGCCTGACCAGGGAACAGCAGCAGGAAAGGTCTAAAGGGGCAGGGATCCAAGCAGGCAAAGAGGGCAGATTACCTGTTACAATCTCTTTTAACCCCTTCCATCATGAATATTCTAATTAGCACTAACCAATCACCTCAGGATACAAAAACCAACAACTTTTACATACAGCCTATAGGGACTATTGTATTACCATGCTAATCTACATACTAAAAACCTGAAGAACCACCTTCTCCCTGATACTTGAGACCACTTAACTGTCTTTTTTTGGGGGGTGGGGTCCCTTAGCTACTGGAACTTCGGTGATTGCTTCATTGTTCTCTTGTTTATGGTTCGAATCTTGCTTTCATTTCTATTTCTCTTGTGGGTTTTATACTTTTAGAATTTTTTGTTAATAAACCATTTCTGCAAGAGTTTGCTGCTTCATCTCCTCCAACACTAGATTAATTATGACTTTTTTCTGGCTTTGTAAGAAGGAACTGGACAGGGAAGGAAGAGCAATATTTCACAATTTAGTGTTTTCATATGTTGCTGAGAACAAAAGAGCTCTCAAGAGTTCTTGAGTCTCACTAAGCTAGGTTCAAACTTTTTGCTTACACGAAGGGAACAAATGCTTCAAGAGCAGAAGAAGGTTTAGCTCTTTGTTTTCCTAATCTGTTTTCTGAGTCCAGACTCAAGTTTCTTTGCTTTGCTTTATTGACCTCGAAATTAGCAATGGTAAACAGACCAATATAAATCACCTTGCTAAGATTTAAGCTCTTTCACGGTCCCTCTCATAAAGCAGCTCTGGGGAGTGATTGCAGGAGTCTTTGTAGTCAAATAAGTACCAAGCAGCCTTGGCTCCATGGATGAACAGAAACCACATTGTTATTTAATGGTACTAGCAAGGTTAATTAACAAAGTGAGATGATTAATTCACTGAGACATCTCAAGTAAACACAAGAGTTTGAGTTTAATCTCTGGATGTGCCTCCACTGCTAAAGCTATTTTATTTTTATTTTAATAGGGAAGAGAAGGTAGAGTTGATGTTTCTGTCAAGAATGTGCTCTTGACTCAGCCAAAGACATCACAGAGGCTGTTTTGGTGCTTTAGATGTTCTGTCCATGTTGTAGCATTCACAATTACTGTTTTCAGTTTGGATTTACAAAGGGTATGGAAACAAATTTATAGAAAATTACATCTATAGCATTCTGCACCATTTCAGTGAGGAATGTAAAAACTTAAATCAGTGCAAATGATGCCCCCCTCAAGCAGGTAACAGGTGAGACCCAGCTGCCTGTGTGCCACAAATGTCTGCTGTGAGTCCACAGAGACCCCCTCAGCCCCTCCCAGGTCAGACATGCAAAAACACTGGGGTGGGGTTCAGAGGAGATATAGCATGATTCAGAGGAGACATGGCATGACACTGTGCCAAGAAAAAGTAATTTTATTGAAAATGTCAAAAGAGACTGAAACATAGCAAGAATAACTCCTCAGTTTGTTAACTCCCCTCTCTCTGCAAGGTGGGCCACTGAAGAAAAAGGTGGGATCCTTTTCAGATTTAAGTTAACTATCATTTTAACTATCATTTCCCCACTTGTACTAGAGCTGTTGTGTTGAAGCAGATATGAAGGTTTCAGTTGCTTAATTATTTGCAGCTTTGGGGTCTGACCTTTCATTGCATGCAACACAAAGTTAATGGCACATGAAATACTCACTGCTAAATCTCAGGCCTTAGGTACTGACCTAAAGCCCCCTGACACTGAGCCTGGTTTTAAGACCCTCATCACCCAGTGACCAAACTGTCACTCTGCACATACTCCTCCTGCTGCAGTAACCATGGATTATTCTGAGAATAGCAAGCAAAATTTCATGCAGTTTTACAAAATTGTGTTATTTTAGAGCACAATAGGAGCTGATTATCCATATGTAAGTAATGAAAGTTTTCATTCGTATGGAAAATGTAAGACAAAACTCACTGTTAACAATTGCCTCTAACTGAGGATTTATTAGTCACTATTGGAGCCTTAAGACTAAATTGGACTCTTCAAATACAAATATCTTTACATTTTAGCTCAGTCCCAATTAATTTTTTTTTATTCTTCTTGAAGGGCAGCTTAGTAACCATTAAGTATCTTTTATTCCTAGAAGATAAACCAACATGTGAAATGCTGTATCAAGGAGTCAAAACCAGGAAGCTGAAGTGAATCTTACTGCTGGGGGAATGAAAAGCAATCTTTATGTTCAGTGTTAATAGTCCCTCTTTGCCTGTTTAAGAGACCTGCTGTAGTAAAACCCATTAAACAGGTGATAACAGCTTTTCAAAACAGGTTGAATTAAATGTTGAAATTTCAAACTGTGTTGAGCTTCTGTTTCTGACAGAAGAAAATTAAGTGGAAGATGGACAGAAATGTTAAGAAACTACTTCTTTTTGCCTGTGAAAGTGCTAGAATGAGAAAATTACTTTCCTTTGTTAGTAATCAGTCCATGGTTCAGCTACTCAGAAAGGGGATATTTCATCCACAGCAGAGAGAGTGGGCAGAAATATCCCAGCATTGGAAGAGCTATTCTTGAGGGAAGGTTTTTAATTGTCTTTGGCTGAACACCCATCACTGTCTTTTGGACCAGGGAAATTATTTTTTAGTGCCTTCACCTTTGCTTACAGAGTATATAACACCCTCCTTCTGTTCTACCAAGCACTCTCCAGTACAGCAATGTGAATGAAATTTATAACACTCTGAGCATCATAAAGTTAGGCAGGCTGCACTCAAGCCAGTTGTCATCATTCTTTCAGAAATAATACAATTTTAAATAAATGCAGTCCCCAGTGTTCCCTTTAGTTATCACCACAAAACAATGCAGGGAAATGCTTGCTGCAGCTGACATGAAGACTGATGGTGGCCCATTGAAGAGACCGCTCACTTTCTTAAAATGCAAATACCTGCAGACCAGATCTGAAAACAGCTAATGAGCAATTGCCCTTGGAAACGTATAAGACAGAAGACATTCCATCCTGATCTTTTATATATTCAGAGGCATGACTTCTGGGTAATTCACCAGAGCCATAACTCACTATATGATTCATTAGGTGTTAAAAAAAAATGGTTCGAAGTTGTCATAAATAAGATGACAAATGTGCAAACTGTATGTGCAACTCTGATGAATCTGCAGAAGATGAACAAAGCAGAGCTTGGTGCTCTTTAGAAAGTTCCAAAAATTATTTAAAAATTCCCAAACCACAGCACTCCAGCACAGGGATGTCCCAGTTTAGCAGAAGCTTTCATAAACTGTTTGTCACCACAAATGTATCTGTTTAACTCTCAAGTAAATCTTCTGTAGTAAATTGTCAGATCTTGTGACTAAAGACTAAAATAAAAGCAAAACTTCTGAATAATCATACTATACATCTTAGCTATTCTACCTAAAATGTTTTGCTTGGCCAAGCACAAAGAGTTTTTCTGACAGCTTCCAAGATTCAGAAAAACTTCAATATATTATTAAACTACATTTAACAAGAGAATAATCTTGCTCTAGTTCTGAGTAGCCATATAATAAACTTTCAGACACTGCAGAGCAGTGGAAGATTCTCCACAGACTGCATCACACATTGCTTTTTGAAGACCACATCACTACATCCATGTGCAGCCTCTATGTAAAGCCACTGCAGCCTGTGCCTGGGAAAAATGGAATATTCTGGGTGTCCACTACCCTCTTCTTCTGAAGAGATTTCACTTTAGAAAGATCAGTGTTTTGATGGTCAAATTCCTTTTTCTAGTTTATGGGTTGAATTTTCTCCCATTCAGATTGTCTGGAAGCTAAGCAGCACCAGGACCACTGAAAAATAAGATAGAAGCTGGCAAAGGTGTGTGAGGAGGAGGAAAATATTTAAAAATACAAGCCAAGTTGATCCAAAGTCCTACAAATCTGGCACAAATAAGAATAAATGAAGGACTGTAAGTTTGCCTATGGGAACCTTTCTCTGATTCCTGATCATGTTAATTCATAGAAAACCAAATGCTCTACACTGATATTCTTTACTGTTTGCTCCACTTTTTATGCATGATTTGGACTGAGATCAAATAATGATGAGAAGGGTGCTCTTTTTATGACAACAATCAACCTTCAGCTGTACATCTACTCAGTGCTATAATTTTGGAATTATACCAAGGGATTACAGATAATAAACTCCAGGTTTTGTTTCAACCAACAAAGGTTCAAATTATATTTCTGTTCTGTATTCCGCCACTGTCTAGAAATGGAGACAAAATAGTAGTGAAACAAAGAAAATGGTCAAAGGAGTGAAAAGTTCTAAACCAGTCTATCTCTTTCTTCTTCTTATGTGCACATCATCACAGATATATACTTTTTCCAGGCGATGTTTCTGCAGAGCTAAAAGGCTTCTAGATTCATCTGAGGTCCACATCACGCCACGAGATTAAAGGAATGGGGTAGAAAGATAAAACACACGAATGACTTATAAGCTCCATGAAAGCATTTTGTTTCATATCATTGTAAAAAGTCTTTTGATTATGGGGAAAGGATCTAATTTCACAAGCCTTTCATGTAAATAATTCAGCTCTAAGAAACCATGCCAGGCCAGTTTCTTTTTGATGCTTTGCAATATGTGCGCAATAGCAATCCTAACAAAGCAAAACTTCTTGTGTTTTTGAAAGATGCTGATGACTCTCCAAGAATATTTATAACTTGCCAAGTAGCCTCAGCCTGTTAGCTTTTGGTGCATTATTTAAGTTTTTATTTTCCTAATCAAGATTCGAACATTTCTGAGGAATCATCTGTGTTGCTTGAATTGCTGAGACTTTGTAATTCCCTCCCTTGCTCCAAAGTGGGCACAAAAAGACTTCAAGTTTTCCAGCAGGTAAGAGGTCAATTCCCACTGTGAGCCTGGGGTTATAATTCCTATTTCAAAGCACTGTTACTGCCCCATGAAAAGGAATATTCTGCCTGCTGCAGCAACTGCCAGAGACACAGAGAACATGAATAAGTAAATGCAGGTGCTGAGTCACCTGTCCCTGTGTCAATCCAGGCTCTGTTCAGAGACTCTTGCACAAATAATGTCATCTAAACATGACAGAAACCCTGAACAGTACACAGTGGAGGGAAATCTGTGCTATGGGGAAGGGAAAACAGCTCAAAGAAGAACTTGTTAGGTCACCATGGGATGCCAAAAAAAAGATTTGGGTTCCTCTTCTGACAGATTATTATACACTATAGAAAACAAACAAACAAACAAACAAACAAAAACACAAGCATCACAAAAAAAACCCCCACAACGCTTTACTTCATGAATAAAGAGGCCAAGAATTCAATTCTCAGGCTCCTACAGGAAAGGTAAGCCCTACAAGAAGACTGCATTTTTACATGGTCCAGAGCTGAAATGTTCAGGTTTTGATCAGCAACTGAATGCTTTTTTCATGACAGGTCTCACAGGACTTTGGTCCCTTTCCTGCTCTGAAATAAAACTGTCTAAACTTGAAAGCTGCCATGGAACAGAACGTGCATCCTCCCAGCAGCTTTGCCTGTCATTGACATGATTATTTCCATGCTACATACAGGGTGAAACAAAACAGAGAGATGAAAGGATAAACCTTCCTTCTACATTTTCCTTCAGGCTTTTGTCCTCACTTATCCTCACATTTATCCCCTTTCACTCTTCAGTTATCATATCATATCATATTGTTTCATATCATATTGTTTCATATCATATTGTTTAAATATGTGGCTTTTAGAGTGGGCCAGAGCCTTTGGGTAATTTGGAGGCTGGGTGCCTGTGTAGCTGCAAGCTCCCTCCTGGCACTACCCCTCACTCAGACTCGTGGGTGGCTCACAGTAACCTTAGTGAGAAAGGGCTGCTTAAGTGATGGGTGTTTTAAGCTTCCTGGATCGACCTTGAGCTCGAAGAGACAAAAAGAACAATTCTACAGTGTGACACCACTCATGGTTGGGAGGGAAGGCCAAAGTCTACTGCTGGCATGTTCAGCTGACTCTGAATTGTTGTACTTGGGAAAGGTGAGTCAGGCAAGCCAGGAAAAGACAAATCAGAAACTCTAAAAACTGTCAGTTTCCTTCCTGATGTTCATTCCTGCTAACCATGCCAGCTTTTCCTTTAAACCATCTTGCTTATATGTGCACTGTGTTACGTAAAAACCAAACGATGCTTTGAATCCATGATTTCCCTGCATGGCATTTGTAAGATTTATATCCTCTCTTATGTGTTCTCCCTCTAGTTGGGAGGGTCCAAGCCAGAATTCCCTACTCCTCTCACTGTGCTGCTGCACTTTTCTTGTAATTGAGTCCAGTCTCCTGCCTGCTTCTTGGGGATTTGAATTCCCCACCTTCATGTCATTATCTCGTGCCCTTGCATTTCTGCTTCATGCTACAGTTGTGTGTTGGCATCTAGGCTGTTCCTTAATATTCAGAGTGAAACACAGTGACTCCAATAACAGCCTACTCCAGGCTGGAGACAGAATTATCTCACTAAATATTCCTACTCTTTTGTGCCACTTGTTTTCTCAGGAAGGAGCTTCATTCTGTTCTCACAACCGAATTTTTCTAGCAGAATCCTAATACAGGGATCTTTTGATTTGAGATTCTCAGAATCCGAATTTTTTCCCCTGGTGCTACATAGTTTTGACTTCCGTAAGCTAACTTCAGTGAATGCACTACTTAAAATTCCAGCAACTGTGTTAGCTCTCTTGGTTATACGTATATTGAAAGAGAAACTCAGTACAATTTCATGCATAAAAAGACACAAGTACCAAATTTAAGAGTCTTTTTATTGATCTAAACATGAGGTGTACCTGCCTTACAGAAAATATCTTCAGGCATGTTAACTCTGAGAAGGGTGTGTGCTCAGAAGTGTAACAGAAGATCACAATGTAATATGACCATTACAGGGAGCTGTTTTAATGATCATGAATGTGACTATCTCGTAATAACATGGAATTCTCTACACAGCTAACAAAAATACTTACGAGCTGCTGTGTGACTTACCTACACAGTTTGCCTCACACTCTGCAGTGAGTCTGGGCTGTGTTTATAGAATTTGGCACAAAACAAAGCTATTAAAAGAGTGAGCTAGAGAGCCCACAGGGGAAAGGATCTCTGCTCTGCTCTGCCTAGAGAGGAAAAGAGCCGGCTCTTGCCATTGTTGATGCAGCACATACGGGTCTTAGCTCATCCATTGAGATGTTGATCCTTGTTGACTCCAGGTGTTGTGTTGTGCTCTTCAGGGCTCATTCCAACTGTTTTGTGTAATTGGACAGGAGTATTTGGTCAAGGTAAAGGCTGGAGAATGTTACCCAGTAGCCCCAAAGGGAGAGCCAGGCTCAGGAGTGGCACTGGGGCTGGACCTGCAAAGTGAACAGCTCTGTACTCATGGTTTCCCACATGGTCACTCCTTGCCCACTGGGAGACCTCTGGAATTCTGACACACAACCAGCAAGCAAAATACCAGCTCTGTAACAGCATGGCTGCTGCAGCAATCCTCCTGTGAGTGCTCATGCAGGAGCTCTGATTATACAGACTCTGATTTAAAAGCAATGAATTTTGGGGAGAACTGTCTCAAGCCACTTATTTGACCATAACAAGAGGTGATGAGAATTTGTGCCTGAGCTGAACAAGAGACTGTAATCTCCAGACCCCACTGATCTAAGTAAATAATAACCAGAGTTGTGAGATGAGCTAACAGCTTCAGACTATCTTTTGCTGCCTAGTTAGGTGAACTGTGTCAATTTTTCCCTTTACACTTTCTGGCAAATGAAAGATACAATCTGTGTTCTGAGAGTTTCTGTATGGGAGCAGAGGACTGAACACTGTTGAAAATACCTGGAAGTAGGAATCAGAAATCTGAGTGGTAAAAATATTTAAGCAACCCAATTTTTACTTTTCTTTTCTCTTTTCTCTTTTTTCTTTTCCTTTTTTTTTTTTTTTTCTTTTTTTAAGCAGGGTATTTTAGACAATACCAAAGCTGCTCTCTGCTTTGCTAATGGCAGCCTGCATAAAGAGAGGAGCATATTTTAAATCCCAGAGTGTTTCTTATGGGGTATCTCATGCATTGGGCCCAGAGAAGACATCCTGCTCTGTCTCCCCTGTCTTGGTTGAAATGGTGCCAGGGGTGATGGGTCTCAGAACTTGTCTGTGGGGTAGAGGTTTGAACTGGAGCAAGGGTATCATTGGATACTGTTAGATTGTGCTAACCATATTGTAGCATTTCAATAAACATTCTCTTTAGTCTCTAGTTCTTGAATAATCTGCACGTAAGCCAATAGAACAAGTTTATCTCCTGACAAAGAATTGTGTACAAACGCTGTAGGGCACAAATACTTGGGGAGGAGAGATGATAGGTCTTTTTGCAAAATGTCTTATTCGATGCTGTTGTGCCATGGATCCAGATAATAATGGGTTCAGAGTATTTTTTTTGCTCTTTAGAAAAATGAAATATATTTCTGTGGATCCTAACAATGAAATTTACATTACAATGCACGGCCTTTCTAACCTTCAGCCTGCAGCGTTCCAACTTTCCTTGTTCATAGTAATGATTAAAAATCTCCCTTGCATACAGTATTTTTGGATGTCAAAAGATTTTATAAGAGGAAAATCTTAGATTAAAATCTGAAGTTAAACAGCACATAAGGACAATTAAATAGACAATTCTCACGTCCTAACATTTTCCTGTTTGGTGTATTGCCTCAGGTTTCATTGCTTGTGATCAAAAGATGAATACAAAGTTCAGACAGACACAAATAGGTCATCCTCTCTTGCCTGGCGGTATCAGTATTGTGCAGCTGTAGTTGAGGTTTGCAAGATCTTTAACAAAAGTTCATTTCTCATTCAGAACACAGACAGATTTGTGTTGCTGAATCCTTCTCACATCCAATCACCACACAAAAAAGCATGTGCTAAATTGAGTTCAGCCCATAGCAACAGTTCTTCTGATAACCTTGGAATGCAGACTGCATGGACAGAGGACACTTTAAGTCTTTAGGAGGAATACTTATTAAATAAGCCTCTGCTTTTATAATAAAAAGCCTAATTTTAATAAAACACTCACAGGCATTCTCTTTCAAGTAACTACTGCATTTATAGAGCCAGGTGCTCCTCTTGCTTTTATCTCACCACTTCTAGCACAATCTCAATTTATGGTTTTAAAATTTTTGCTTTCTGGCTTTTGTTCATCTCTCTTTATAATTGGGCTTTTATGTTTAACTCCTTGCTTGCCATAATGAAATCATGAAAATTCAGTTGCTGTTGCTGTTTGGATGTTGCTGTTTCAATTGTTTAATTACAGTGCTCCTGGGACTTTCTATGCTATTCTTTATCAATCTAATCCAGATTTGATTCTGAGGAGAAGTAGCAGTGGGGAGTGACAGAACTGAGGTGAGATTTCACACTTCTCTCTCTGTTTTCTGGCTCTGAATGGTATGGTGCTGTGGGAGGCACACAGCACCCTACAAATTTTCCTTCCTTTTCCTCTGCACTTGCACCATACAGCCAAAATCAGACTTGTTTTTTTGGTCAAGCTTTCTAACAGATAGGGTTCAACATTATAGATGTCTGCTGGAAGGATCCTGGAGTGGGCTTACACTCTTTCCTTTTGTTCTATACCATGTGCCCTGCTCACCTTCTAAGTATTTTTCTTTGTCTAATAACAATGATGAAGCAGCTCCACAAAGGGAGATTAATGGACATTAGGTGATGCTTGTCTGTGTGTCCTCTCTGGAGCTCACCCACAGGGCTGGCCTGCAAAAGAATCCAAGAGAAAACAGATAAATGATCTTTCAACAGATTATCATCTGCTCTTACTGGATAGAATAAAACAATATAAATAAAATGCTGTATCACACAAAACTTTCAGATGATAAAAGGTGAAAAAAATCCCATTAAAGTTGAGTATACATGCAATATTTTTAGAGACTTATCTGCCTCTAGTTTCATGGTATCATAGCTGCATATCTTTATCATTAGCCTTAACAAAAGATATGTGCCATGTTCAATTACCAAAGCCACTTAAGATATTTGCTCTTCATTTTAATTTTACCATTCTGAATTTTGTCCATCACTAAGTTTCATCCTGTTCTTCCGTTTGGATGCACTTCTTTTTTAACAAAGCACATTCCTATAAGCAATAAGGTCTTCCTATCATCCTGCACCTTAATATGTTGTGATCCACTCTTTAGGAATGCTCTGCATACCTTTGCTCAGAAATCAGGTATGTTGGCTCTTAGTGAAGTTGATGTTTCTTATCTAAATTGCTAAAGGGGTTTAGATGCTTGAAGTAGAGAAGTTGATCTCCAGCAGGCATAAATCAACACATCACTATTGATCTTAATTATGCACGATGTCTTCTTATACTGGTAGATGATCCAGCCTGGAATTATAGTACAATAGATACCTTGTGCATTTCAAGGAAGGAGGCACATTATTTTCTCCCTGGAAGCATCCAGCTGTGCTCCTTGTACCATTTTCTCCAAGAGCAACATTGCACAGGGCTAACGAGAGCCTTCTAAATCTCATCCTTTAATGGAAGAGGTGTTCTTGTGGTACAGGAGAGCTTCTTCCAGAATTAACCTTCTGTGGTTCAAGATACTGTCATAAGCTGCCAAATCTCTATTCACATAGTGGTGGATCTGAGCCTCCCAGATAAAGTAAAAGCCTTTCTGCTAACCAGTGTCTCTGGGATTTAGCTTGCTCCCTTCTCTTCAAGCCTGATGAAGACATGAGGACTTGATGAAGAATTGCTTAATATTTCTTCCTTAATGGTAAAGAAACACTGTGGATTTGGACATTATTGAATAAAAGGCGGGTTCTAAATCCCTGTTCTGACAGAAGACAAGCATGCCAGTATATTTTATGAGATTTATGTGTTAATTAGAAACTCCTCATCAGCCAGCCTGAGACAGGAATTGTGCTCTCCAGAAAAGAGTCAAAATCTTTCTTAGTTGCTGTGCAAAATGTACTTGATTTGGCTGCTAAATCTGATGTTTACACACAGGAACAGACACTCAAAAGCATAAAAGTATAGAAAAGTTAAAAACAACTAACTACCAAAAAATTGGTGTGGTTCTCCATCTGAAAAGACAAAAAGGGGAAAAATACCAAAAATACAGTTAAGTTTGATGCTTTTATGCTAGAGGAAGGACATTTGATGCAGCAACATAAGTGATAGCAAAATTCATCAGCTAAAATTGATATGGCAATTACAAACAACTTATAGTCCTGATTAAATTAACAAAACTAAAGAAACAAATGAAAATGAAACTCTCTTCTTCAAACACAGTTCATGGACAGAATGAATAAAAGAGAAGTTTTTTTCTCTCCCATGAAAGCGGAGTTGAACTGTCAGTTTCTTAAGCCAGTTCTTAAAGCAGCTTGTGACTGAAAAGTGATGAAAAGAGAAAGATGAGGGAGTACTTAGATTGGCACCTCTCTACAATGAAGTGAAAGGTGTGTTCTGTTCTCTCTGGCCAATGTGTACCCCATATACTGGGATCAAATTCTGAGCCTAATTGTTATAGACTACAGACTGAATAATAAGTTAAATTCTGCAATCCAGTCTGATTACGTGCAAATTCAATGTGACACAGTCCTAATTTGAAATGTATAATTAAAGGTCATAGCAGCATTTCCTAGTTTCAGAGGTTGATTTTTTTTTTCCATCCTAATTCAGCTACTCAGATACATTTTAAGGAAAATTTTATCTAGGAGAAAAATCACATCATTTAAAAATTGCTTTTAATATTCATATTTGCAGAGCAATGTTGACCAAAAAGAGTATAAACAATGACTCGAGGGAGGCTGTTTTCATGAGTAAGATTGCACCCTGTAAATATGAATTCTGGAATTAGACCTGACTGGCAATTTTTGTAAATGCACAATCCTGTCCATAATGATATTCAGCACTTGCTTTGACCCAGGTTTATTAAATTTATCATACATAGCTGCACCACAGCAATTACTGCTGGGGCTGAAGATAGGATGTGCAGCAGAGCTGCATTTTGAAGGCAGGAACTGTGTTTAGGCAGATGTTGATTTCACAGAGCAGCTTTGCCATTCAACATGTCAGTATGTGTGGGGAGTGATGCACAGCTGGATGGATGTGGAAGGTGCCTGCTGAGCACTGCAAAAATGTACAGATGTGTGCTGGGAATGAATGCAGTGATGCTGTGGTAATGAAAGTCACAGGATACTTTGAGGGGAAAACTCCTGTTCTTTACAGGTGGTACTGAGAACTCAAACCCATGAAACCTGGGCTCCTGGTGCAGAAAACTGTTTCTGCAGACCATGCTTCCTGAGGCAGAACCTTCCATAAAAGAATTATTCACTTCCTACCTTGGCAAGCCTTGGACACAGCTGAACACACCCAACTTGGTCAGGAGAGGACCCTGAGCAGACCCACTGGAGTTCCTCAGAAAAATTATTACCTTCCTATTACAGACTGACACCGAGTCCCACTTCCTTCCCATGGGATGAGACACAAGGAAAATGTCACCTAACCAAGAACTGCAATGCAAGACAAATGTCCAAAGTAACAGGTAATAAATGCAGCTTTCTGAAAGCAAAACTAAGGAAAGAAAAAAGCCCCATATGTTATCTCATGAAAGTAGAAGAGTAAATAAATGCTATCTTGGGTTTACCAATCAAGAAAAGGGCATGAAAAGAGGCCATCAGCATTTCTGCTGCTTATCTGAGCCCTAAGCAGTCAGGCTATCCAATTCAAGCAGTAAGGTTTCTCTGAAGATATCTCTGAAGGTCTTTACTGAATTTCTGAGCCTGAATTGCCTAAAATTTTAGCTGTGCAGCAGAATCTAGAGGAAGGAAGTCACTAATGGTCGGGCTGAGATACTGTATCATGCTTCTTTGATATTCAACCTTAGCATAACATTTTCAAAATAAAAAGGCAGGTAATTCTCCCTCCTGCTAAGGAACAAAGTTGCTATGAAGATGGAAGATGGTTGTGTCTCCTGAGTTTCTTTTACTGCTCTGCTTCTCTTAAATACCCTGCCACAGTGGGAGGGGAAAAAGAAGAAGAAAAAAATAAATAAACAGAGAAAGAAAAAACAGAAGCAAGAGAAAATCCCTGAAGTTGCCTCTAAGTTTACCCACAAGGTCACATCTATGTTTAAGTGCTTTGCTGAAATAACTTCTGCTATTAGGGGTCTGGCAAGGACTGTCTCATATTTTATGTATGAATTCTGAAACCCCTGGTTGATGTTATAATATAAACAGTAGTAATTATTTTTAATATTAAGGCTGAAGACAGCAGTCAGCTACTGGATGTAGACTATGAGGCTGCCCTTGTCTTGAGAAGTTTACAATGTAATTAGGAGTTGAAAGTGGTCTGAGGATGAACAGTCACACACCTGCATACATATATATTGTTCTCCTCAGTTCCCCAAAGAAATGCATAAAACCAAATCCACACTTCATTTAAACCTACATTTAAAGAAAATTAGATCTCATAAATAAAGCTGGGTCTGAGGGGAGAAAAACACAAAAGTAGGATTCCCCAAGTTGCATGGAAAGTGGAGAATTAAGAACAAATAGACTTGAAAAGTTATTCTTGTATTAGACAGGACCTATTCACACAAATTAGACAATAATCAATGAGAGGCAAGTAAGTACTTATACTTTGCTATAAATTTCCATCTTTAGCAAAGATAGACTTAGTAAATTAACATCAAAGTCCCAAAAGACTCATGTAGACAGATGCTAGGAAATCTTCCAGAACAATGATCTTAGCGTGCTTCAGACTTCACCTTGTATGATGAAGCCCTTGAAATAATAGAAAAAATTTAGCTAAAAAGAGCAATGTAGAATATACATGTAGGAGTATTTAATGATGGCATAAGACAAAAATTTATACATTGTCCCAGTTTAATAACAAAAAAATTAAGAAATTCAAATAATGAATGCCATAAAAACAGTGGAGAATGAGTGTCATGTAAAAGGTCAAAATGACATTTTCCCATCTTTCGGGTTTGCCAAAGCTGTGCTTAGTTGTTGCAATCCTCATGACCTTGAATATGGAGGAGTCTATATTTAGAACAAGGCCATTGTTGGAAAGTGTTGTCAGAGCAGGGTGTTTGCAGATGGGTGAGGCAGGCACAGTCTGTGTGAGGAATCTCAATCAAAGCAAACCCACCCTGGAACTTCCACCTCAGCTGCAACTCTGGCATGGCTTTGTGGCTCCTGCTCCCTCAGGAGTCCATCATTCTCCCAGCACAGCATGGCCCACACGTCCTCTCTTCTACAGACCACATGATAATAAAATATAGGATAAAACGGGATTTTTTTTGTGTGAGGTCATGTGCATTTTCTTTTATACCAAAACCAAAGGTAACTAAATTTCAAAGATCTTTGCTCTGATTATAAGGGAGAACTACATCACCACTGTCCATGAGAAGTCTTACATATATATATAATTAAACAACTCAGTGTATTGGATTGTAGATATAAAATATCACAAGAAAACCATGACCCAGGCTTTGATCCCGTTGCTTTGACTTAATCCTGTGCCACTGTAAAGTTTGGTTCTGTCTCAGAGTTTGGGAGCAGACTCTCAGCATTTTGGGTACCTCTAAAAAAACAACAAAGATCATCCAGAAGTTTCTGCTATTTGGCTTAGTGGCCAATAAATGATGCAAAAAGTGAAGAAGATGTGACCTCCTTTTGTGTAGGGAACTCTGGAGGTATTTATTTATCTGTTTGTGGTTCATCAGGGAAATCCTTTCCTTTTAAAGTGTACTTTCACAGAAATTGCTGCCATACCCATCCTACATTAATATTCAGGATCTGCACTCATAATCCATTGCTAAGCAACACTTAACAAAATTGATCTTGCATTAAGCAAGCTCTGGAGCTTGAATAATACATTATTTCCTCTTTCTACTTAAAATCAGAGAAAACCTTTGGTTGCTTTGTGAATGTCACAATATTACAATTGCATTTTAAATACAGATTTTAATTGCTGGGAAAGTCCATTTGGATTAAGGATTGGATATAAATTCACCGTTCGTACTCTTTAATGCTAAGAGTAAATAAATTGCAAAAAATTGTTCAACCCTTGAAGAATATGGAAAAAATTCAAAAATGGAACTCAGTGTAATACAGAGCAGCCATATCCCATTTTGCATTCCAACACATCCAGGGTAATACCTTGTCAGTTTTTGTGTGTATATCTTAAGCATCTCTGTCACTGTTTATTTCTATTCTGTATTAAGATTACACCACTGTGTGCATTTATATGCTGAATAGAGGAGTTTGTGATTCCCATACATGAATTTTATGTACATAGGAAATAACCTTGCCTCTCTGGAGTTGTCTGGATGGCTGCTGGGGATAGAATTCCATGCCTTGGAGTTGCTAGAAACTACCTGTTTTGTCTACTAGCCCATTTTTTTGCCACTGCAGGATAGTTCCCAAGAGTATATCCACCAATGCCTTAATCATCCTCTTCTTAAGAGTCTCAAGCAATGTCTCCTTTGGGAGTTCCCTGCACAGCCTATTAGTGCTAGACAGTGCTTATTTATATCCATCCTGCAATTATTAAGCCAGAGTCCTTCCAAGCCCCTGCTACACCAGTGCAGGAGAGAGTGCAAGAA
>JADMLD010000965.1:0-40395 GCA_017589585.1 Phylloscopus whistleri | reverse complement strand
CCCAGGCAGCAGATGTCCTGGCCTGGCCACTACCTCTCAGTTCTTCCACGTGCCCATTTACATGGAATGCCCTTGTCCTGCCCCATAGGGTTGGAAAATTATTTTATACACTCCCAAAGACACTGTGAGTACTTCCTGTGCAGTAGAAGAGAGGAGATGAGGACAATCAGGGTAGGCAGATGTCCTAAATAATGGGGTCCTGCCTGGCACCTGGGTCTCCCACAGAGGGGACAATTTCCTCAGTGGACACTTCTGAAGAGACAAACCTAAACTTAAGCTGGAACAATTTCTCCTGTCTAAAGAATTTGGTGAATGTGGATAAGACATGCATATCACCAAGGGAAAAGTTCCCCAAATCAAAGGGGCTGGGAAGGAGTGATGGACTCTGGCAGCCCTCAGTAGGACTGTGTGTCACAGAGGGGCATGGGGGGCACCTAATTCACTGTGGAGAGATCAGAGAATCCCAGACTGGTTTGGAAAGGACCTTAAAGCTCATCTCAGTCCATCCTCTGCCATGGGCTGGGACACCTTCCACAAACCCAGGTTGCTCCAAGCCCTGTCCAACCTGGCCTTGGACACTGCCAGGAGTGTGGTTACAGCTTCTCTGGGCAGCCTGTGCCAGGGCTCACCACCCTCACAGGGAGGAACTCCCTCCTAACACCCAATCTAAAAAATCTAAAAAAGTCTCAATTAGCTTAAAACTGTCCCCCCCCCCCCCCGCCCATGTTCTGTCACTGTCTGCCTGTGCAAAAAGTCTCCTTTCCTCAGTTTATAAACTCATTTTACCAAAGCTGCAGCTGCTTTGGGATTAGCAAAGAGGAAGAGGCTGAGACAGACCCTCCCCATCAGCAACGTGGTCAGTGGCTGGCACAAGGGAGGCCTCGAGCCCCCTGTGCCAGAGCAGGAAAGCCAGAGCACAGCTGGAATGGAATGGAATGGAATGGAATGGAATGGAATGGAATGGAATGGAATGGAATGGAATGGAATGGAATGGAGTGGAATGGAGTGGAATGGAAAGAAATAGAAATAGAAATAGAAATAGAAATAGAAATAGAAATAGAAATAGAAATAGAAATAGAAATAAGAACGGAATAGAATAGAATAGAATAGAATAGAATAGAATAGAATAGAATAGAATAGAATAGAATAGAATAGAATAGAATAGAATAGAATAGAATAGAATATCTTGAGGTGGGAAGGGTCCACAAGGAACCTGGGAGTCTCCTGGCCCTGCACAGACAACCCCACCTTCCTCTCCATGGACAAGGAGCTGTTCCAAAGCAGTGATGCCTGGGGTCAATGCCAAGATTCCCTTCTCTTCCTCCTCCTCCTCACCTCTTGTCTGCTTACCTGCAGGGAGAGGAAGAGGAGGGATGTCTGGTTGCAGCAGAGCACCAGGAGCAGAGCTCAGGGCAGGACTCAGGGCAGCTGCCTGTGCCTGCAGCTTCCTGCCAGGCCACTGCAGTGGAGCTGCACACAGCTGCCTGCACTGCCAGGCCTCCTGCTGGGCACCAATCTTCATCCCTTTGAAATCCACATTAAAATACATGAGCCACACTCTCTGGCCAGGGCTCCCAGCACTGGATAATTGCCTTTTAAGTGCTTTCTAAATGCAAACTGCATGTCATTCCTACTACCACTGCCACCTCCCCTGCACCAAGCCTTTGATCTGCTACGTGTCATGACAATATTGCAATTACCCTGTCAGTGTCGGGAAGTGCAGGCACTCCCAGATGGGGAGTGCAGGGATGTGCTGGACACCAGGATCCTGCCCTCCCTGGCAAGAGCCCTGCACACCGGCTGAGCCCCAGCCTTTGGTGGAGCCAGGGGAGCACGTGGGGGTCACCAGGGAGGAGCATCAGGATCCATCCCCTCAGGTGAGGAGGTGCCCTGCTGCAGGCTGAGGCTGGAAAGGCAGTGGGTCCCTGAGGATGCAGTGGGTCCCTGGTGATACAATGGATCCCTGAGGATGCAGTGGATCCCTGAGGATGCAGTGGGTCCCTGATGATGCAGTGGATTCCCTTGCAACAACTGCTGTGTGCAGCCTGCTGGCTGTGTGCTCTCCTTCCTCTGCAAGGCATCTGCAAAGTCCACGGCTTTTAAAACTCAGCCAGATCCCTGCCTATGTTATCCTTTTTCCTCAGGCCCGTGAGTCCAAGATCAGCTGGATGCTGAAATGGCAAAAATCACTCAATTCACCCCCAAACCAACTTACAGTCACAGAATCATAGAATCACAGGGTTGGGAAAGCCTTCTAAGATCACCAAGTCAGCTGTTAACCCAGCACTGCCAGGTCCACCACTAACAGCCACATCTGAACATTTTTTTAACCCTTCCAGAGACTTCTTCTGACTTTCTGCTTTGTGGGAATGCTGAAGGAAAGAAAGAGGAAAAAAAAAAAAAAACAAAAAAAACAAAACAAAACAAAAACAAAAAAACCACAAAAAACCACAAAACACAAAAAAAACCCCAAAAAAACCCAAAAAAACCCAAACCAAACCAAACCAAAAAAAAAAAAAAAAAAAAAAAAACCAAACCAAAAAAAAAAAAAAAAAAACCACAAAAAACGAGAGAGAGAGAGAAGAGGAAAAGAAGCCACCACCACCATTCTGCACTGGTCCCAGGTGATGATTTAAAGGCACTAATTCCAGACCTGACAGCAAAGCTGAACTCTGACCCACCCACCACATCCTGGGAGGACACAGCTCTGGAGGCAGCAGCAGTCAGGCTTCTCCACATCTCACTCCAAATTCTGTGCCAGCATTATTCCTGGGTGCTGGGGGGCTGCTGGTGGGGACCTGCCCCTGCCACCACCTGCAGCTGCCCAGCCCTGTCACCCCCAGCACAGCCAGGCAGGGCAGATCCTTTGCAGAGGTGAGACAAGGCAGTGCTGCTGAGCAGAGTGAGGCTGGGAAAACATTTGGGGATGCCACGTGGATGCAGTGAGGAGCCCTTAGGTCTTTTCCTTCCCCAGCAGGGGACACTGACTGGGTTGGAAATGCTGTGGAAAGAATCTCCCGGTGGCAGCAGAGCCTTTTGGACTGTCAGGTCACCAGGAAAAACACCCCAAATGATCCTAAAGCAGGTGTGTGGGAGCAACGTGCACCACGTCACTGTCACTGGGCAGGGGCAAGGGGACAGGGCTGTGGACTGGTTCCTCCACCAGCTTCCAGTCTGCCCAGTGTGCCTGGCAGAGCAGTGCCCCAGGGAGAGGGCACAGGGAGCTGGCAGCTCCACAGGAGAGAGCAACTCCTCACCCAGGGGAAGCCCCAGGAGGCACACTGCTGCCTGATCCTGGACAAAAGACTGCTAATGCTGGTTTCCTTCCCCATTCACTCTGGATGGGTAACTCTCTTCTGATTCTTCCTAAATAATCCTCCAGGGATCCCCTGAATGTCCATTTCCACATCACACACACCTCTGAGCCTCCATGCAATGCAGCTCCCCCACAGCCAGCTCCCCCTCGCCCACCACCTTTACCCTGGAGTACCCAACCACATCTCAGGCAGTATTTCCCAATTTCCAGAGCTCCTTGCCCAGTCACACATGCACTGAGTGGCCAGGACTCAGCAGGGAACTGTCTTTGAGCTCACCCCAACTTGCATTCCCTGCCTTGGGGTGCAGCCTGGCTGGGGATGTGCAGCTGGGACGTGGGCACTCCAACCCCCAGGGATGTGCCCACTGTGTCTGCAGTACACAGCCATTCCAGAGGGCATTTGGTGCTCAGCACTGGCTGGGAGCTGCTGCATTTCATGCCTGGCTGACTCTGACACATCCCAGGGCCCTGTGGTCACCACCACAGTGCCTATGAGTGGCCACAGCCACAATCTGCTTGGTGTGACACCAGAGTGAAACACCACACTGGGACCTGCTGGGTGTCTCTGACACCTGGGGAAGCAGAACAGAGTAGAGCAGAGCAGAGCAGAGATCCTGCCTAGCCCGGTGCTGGTGGGAAGGTGGAGAGACGTGGACACACTGCAGGCAGGAATGAGCTGGTTCTTTGTCCTCTGCTCCCTGGTGCCGTGGATCCCACAGGTCACTTGAACCCTGCTGCCCCACATTCCACAGACAGATCACCTGAACCCTCAGAAAGCTCTTTCCTTGCATCCATTTGCAAGAGGGGCCCTTTCCCCAGGCACCTCTTGCTTTGTTGAGGGTGGCTGGTGGATGCATCTCCCCTGTCCCATTCATTATCCCATCCATCTCACCCTAAATAGCTCCTTTCTCCTCTCTTCTCAAGTGGAAATTGCTCTCCACCCATTATCATTTCCATGATTTCACTTTCTGCTGTCCCCACTGTGATGAGACACGAGGACTCAGCAGTTCCTGGTGCATTTCTGGGTGTGTGGAGCATCTCCCTTCACGCTGGCGTGTCTTGTCTTAATGCATGTGGAAAAACTCATTTCTTCCCTTTTAGTGGCAATGCCATCCCCTGGTGAGAGCTCACTGCTCTCTGTTCCCAGGCCCTGTCTCAGTGCAGGGGCATTGGAAACACATCTGAGGGTCTTGTTTCCAGCTTCAGATGATCTTCCTCTCAGCTGCTGCACTGCTATCTGTAGCCCTGGTTCGTACCTGAGATGTTTTGGTTTCTCTGAAACTCTTTTCCCAGAGAGTTTTCTGTCAACAAGAGACACGTTTTCCTGACTGTAACCTTTGTTTACATTCCTTCCCCTAGGAGGGACTCCTTCTTGATGTCCCTCTGGTTTGACCAGTGTGATTGAAGAAGTTTGTCTTTCTTTCACCCATTGAGTTGTTCTCTGTAAAACAGCATAAAAGGGAAGAAATTCCCAGAAATAAACGAAGTCATTGTCAGCCTTCTGAGTCAGAGTCTGTCCTTGTGATCTTTAACAGCGTCAGCTATCTTTAATTCCCTTATTTTCATCCTCTCACACTGCTGTAGGAAGATGCACCATGCACCTCTCCATGACTCCTCACCAATTTGCTCCTGGATGGCACCACAGCCATCCCTTCAGAGGGATGCAGTGTCTTGGAGGCATTTCCAGCTGTGGGTCATGTGTGGTGTGGTCTGTCCCAGCCACCAGAGCACTGCCAGCACTGTGCAGGCAGCAGTGGCTGGGCCAGGCTCACGCTGTTCTCAGTCTCTGTTACACCCAGTGCTGGGACCCAGTGCAGGCAGGACCTCTCCCCCCTGGGATCCAGCATCCATCCCCTGCCAGCCACTGCCAGCCTGGCCACTCCCAGAGGCAGCTGCTCAGAGAGCTGAACAAACACTTGGGCTGGCACGTTCCTGATAAGGCTCTTTTCTATTCTGCAAAACAATGTCACACTTCTTATCTGACACAAATCCGCAGTGTTGCTCCAGTAGCTCTCTAAAGCAGCAATTTAACCTCAGACACATTGGTGTGAACTTGGGTAATTACAGCTGGAGCTGCCTCCAGCTCTGTGAGGGCTGTGGGTGTTACAGGTGCTCTGTCTCAGCAAGGTGAGCAGGATTAGAGACATCATCCTCCCAGGAGATGGTAGCTCAGTTCCTGGAATATAAATCAGCCTCTTCTCCAGGCTGATATGTCATTTTCCTGACCCCCAGAGCGTCGTGCAGTGCTTAACACCAGTTCCCCTGTGACTCGCCAAGGCATTAGCAATGGCAGCTGGGCTTTGCAGTCTGCCCATTCATGGCCAGGTGGGTTTTTTGTGTGGTTTCCAGATGATGACCAGGTGTTCACCCCAAGCCTGACCAGCAGCACCAGCAGAGCCTGGAATGTTGTGGCTCAGGGTGGCTTCTCCTGCCACTCCCCTCCTCTCAGCAAAATTCAAGCCTGAAAGCACAAAGTGAAGCCTTTCCACCCTGTCCTTTTCCTGTAGAGTCAGGCCAGGTAAGGAAAGGCCTCCACGAACTGACTTACAGAGAGAGGGGGTGCCAGCCTTGAGGACAGCCCAGGGAGATGCTGCCTTGCCCGACTGCTTGCTGGGCTTAGGGAGCCTCTCTGAAGGGCAGACCTGACACTGGGGAGCGCCCTGGCACTTCACAGGTGATCAGAGAGCCTCGCAGGAACAACCTTTGTGCTGTTTGTCGCTGGCTGTGCCCGTGCCTGAGGCTACAATCACCGCGGGCAAGTTACCTGGGCTGGGCAGAGTGGGGAAGGGGAACAGATTCACACCGTGGCCCTTGGGGTGAGCCAAGGGACAGTGGCACCTGCAGGGACACCTGCAGCAGCACTGCCCCATTCATTACCCCATCCATCTCACCCTAAATAGCTCCTTTCTCCTTTCTTTCTCAAGTGGAAATCGCTCTCCACCCATTATCATTTCCATGATTTCACTTTCTGCTGTCTCCACTGTGATGGGACACGAGGACTCAGCAGTTCCTGGTGCATTTCTGGGTGCGTGGAACATCTCCCTTCACACTTGGCTCCCAGCTTGAGACCCCGAGTGACCGCGGTGGGGCCACACTGGCTCTGCCCAGAGTCCCAAGGCCACCTAGGCGCCGGCCCCTGGAAGGGACAGCAGGGGACAAGGCCAGGCTGGCAGAAAGGACAGAACGGCCACGATGCCGCAGCGACATTTGCAGCCCGATCCCAGGAATGTTCTGAAACCCTGACACATCCCACAGCCACCGTCTGGTGGCAGACCTGGCTGCTGGAGAGAAAACCCTCTCCATCCCCCCCCACCCCGGGCTGTGGGAGAGAAATGGGAATTTCCCAGGGCCGAGGACAAAAGGATGCGTAAGGAGCGGAGCATCAGCATTGTTCACAGGGCCGGGACAAATCTCAGGTCTGATCTCTGCATGTCTAATGGAAGAGAAGCCTCCCCACACAGGCTGTTCACTGCAGTAGGGACAGGCTCAGATGCACGCCGAGCGAGGCACGCAAGTGCCAGCATAATTAGCCACAAAACAGACTTTTCAGTATCACACAATGACAAAGGGGAAAAAAAAAAAAAAAAAAAAAAGCTCTGCGTGCTGATAATTCCTCAGTGCGCCTTGGTGTCAAGGAACTGGGACAGACCTGAGCTTCCACTGAGCCAGAGGAAAAGGTATTTTTAAAAAGCAGATTATCTGGTTAAACAGAGGGCAGGGGGCTGAGCCGGGAGATAATGGGGGTGTCTGTGACAGCTTTATTAGGAAGTGCCTAACGTCGGAGTGATTTCACAGAGGCTTTCAGAGCAGGGGCTGACTCTGAGAGCTGGATCCCCACCAGGGAGCCTTGGCAGCACTGTCACACCAGCTTAGATGGCAACTGGCCCCAGCCCAGTGCATCAGGGGACAATGGAAGGGGCAGGGGTGTGCTGTAGGGGATCCCCACCTGCGTGTCCTCCTGGGGTACCCCCTGAGGCAATGAGTGAGTGCTGTATCCACGAGCCATCATCAGTAGGAGCAGCTCTACCAAGCCAAAAGAGGGGAATGCTCAGAAACACGGGGGAATGCCATTGCCTGCGCCACCAGGGCTGGCAGCCCTGCTTGCAAACACTCCCAGGCTCAGGAGGGGCAGGATACAACCCTTCCCTGGCCTTGCAGCTGCCACTCAGGACACGCTCCCCTCCCTTTTGCAGGGTTCCTTGTTGCTTCTGTCTCATTCCTTGCTGTGTCGTGTTCCCACGTGCTGCAAAGACCCCTCAAAGCTGGCATTGCACTCGTGCAGCTGACCCAAGGCAAGGACAGTCCTCAAGGGTGCTGGGCACTGCCCAGGCTCCCCAGGGAGTGGGCACGGCCCCAAGGCTGCCAGAGCTCCAGGAGTGTTTGGACAAGGCTCTCAGGCACAGGGTTTTCATGCAGGGCCAGGATTTGGACTCAGTGATCTTTCTGGGTCCCTTGCACCTCAGAATATTCCATGATTCTCATCACATCTCCAGCACCTTTTGCATCCAGGGCCTGCAGAGAGTTATTCTCTCTAACTCTCAGGGTCCTGCTGCCCGCCCTGGCAGCACACCCTGTGTCTGACACAGACACCTCCTGGCACTGACCCCTGCAGGGCTGGGCTCCCAGAGGTTTGGGAATGCACAGCTCCAGGGTGCATGGGCAGTACATTGATGGGATGGGTGCTTGGGGATGGGGAACTGTGGGGAGACAGATGGAGATGCTGCTGAAGGCAGTCCTGCCCTTGATCTGTTGCAGCTGTGTTAATTATCCACGAGTGGGAACAGCCTTGCCCTCACAGCCATGGGTGTGATAAAGAGTGAGTGAGCTGGGAGGGAGTCAGCTGGAGTCTGCTGGCTGTGCTGTGAGGAGCTGGGGACAGGAGGCTGTGCAAGGGACAGCAAAGGTCAGATGCTGTTTGTAGGACAGACAGGGTGAGGTGGCTGTGCTGGGGACAGGAAGGAGCGAGGCAGAACTGGAGGAGAAAGAGAGACAGAGCCAGAGCTGTGTGGAGCTGCCTGTAGGGAGTACAGAGAAAAGGTGTGGGAGACTCTTGAATAACAAGGTGCTGATGCTTGGAGCCTTCTGATGGTTTTAATGAAGCACCTTGAGTGCAGTGTCCATCTCGACTACCACATATCAACTGCAACAGGGAACATCCTTGCCTTCTCCAGACTCTTCTGTCAGGGTAGGGACCCAGCCTGGCATCAGGAAGTCACCAGTGTGCACTGCAGGATGCTCACCAGTGAGAAACCCAAGCTGTGCTCGTCCTGTTCCCAGGGACCAGCCAACAATGCAGGGAACCAGAGAAAAACAGGGCTTTGCTGGGGTGGCTCCTGGCCTGGGTCTCTGGGAGCAGCTGTAACTGGGAACAGGGGCACTTGAACCTGTCTCTAATCCCAGATTTTACATGAGCTGAACAGGTCCTGCCACTTGCCTGGGGCTTACAGTGGGATTGACAGCTGCTCCCATGCTGCCTGGATGCCCTGGCCAGCCAGAGCTGCCCTGAGTGGCTCCTGTCACCCAGGCCAGGGCTTCCCTGTGAGAGAAGGGCAAGCTCAGATGCTGGGACTGGCCTTGAACATGCCCGGCCACGGCTCTATCCACAGGCATCAGAGGCAGGATGTAAATCCAGGTCCTGGGGAACAAAAGGCTGTGGCGCCTCTGCCCTCCAAACTGCCAGCTCAGCCTGAGAGGAATCCCCAAGGCTCAGGGGAGCCAGCAATGAAGCTGTCTCTGACAAGGGAGGCTAAAGATGTAAGAGGCAGCATGAAATCACGGGTGACAACCATAACAGGCAGCTCCAGACATGCGAGGGGGAGCAGGAACGGCGCTGCATCCACCCGGGAGGCACAGCCGCCTTTGTAGCCACTGCTGCACGCCCTGGTGGGGTGCAGGACTGCCACAGGAGGAGATGGAGGCAGGCCCTGCACTGATCCTCTTTTCAGGGCCAGATTTTCCGAGGAAATCTGCCTGAGGCTCCTGCTGGTGCCGCTGCAGCTTTCCAAGGCTGGTCTGGGGTTCTCCAGGGTCCTTCCTCGGGGCTCAGCTACCTCTGGTACAGCAGGATGCTGACTCCAGCCTGTCTGGAAGGTGCTGGAAGAGAGCACAATGTGGAAGAAGCCTGGGGAGGGGACTCTCCCTGCTTTTGTGGGACTGATCCTGGCTCTGCATCCCCCCACAGGGCTGTGATGAGCTGCATGTCCTGAACACCACATCAGCTCTGGGAAAGGCTGGTCCCTGCACTGGGACTGGAGAGGGCCCCTCTCCCCTGGGCATCAATTTGCCTCCTCTAACTGGGCAGCTCCTCATTTGCATTGCAGATGGAGACGATGGCCCCATTGCCTGGTGGGGCTCTGTCCTGTCTCCCCAGCACAGGGACTGGGTGACATGTCCCAATCCTGGCCATGATTCCAGCTGCTGGATCTTGCTGTCCAATCCTGCAACCCTGAATTAAATGTATTTAACACAGCGGGGATTACAGCACCCAGGGTGCTTCACCTTGGCTGGGCTGCCAGCCTGAGTGCCCAGCTGGGACAGAAAACGCTTGCTCACTTCCTTGTGAAAGTATTTCTGTTCCAAGTTTATCAGTTTAACCCAGAATGCCTGAGCCAGTGCACCATCTTGTGAAAGCCTGGAGCTGCAGAACACACTGCCTGTGAGGCAGGATGCTGCCTGTGCTGGGATGTTACCTGTGGTGTCAGGGATGCTGCCCAGCTGCACCCATCACCTCCTCCCACCAGCAGCTCCACATTCCCCCTTTGTATCCCTCTGCACAAAGGCACCCGAATTTAGCCACCCTCTCTTTCAACTTTTCCCCTCTCTCCTTTCCCCCACTCTGTAACAAATCAGTTTAAAGAGGGAAGAGAAGAGGCTCCAATGACAGATGGAGCTGGCACTATCATCTCTCTTAACTGTCACGGAGAAAATCACACGGCAGCCACTGAAATTCAAATTAGAGTTTTGCTGAAGCTGCTAAAACTCATCAAAAGATATCTTTGAAGTCCACTGGCAGGCTGGTCATTTCTTTTAAATTAGTCCCTGTTGAAAATGAAATTGCAGGGGTTGGCGTATTAGCATATTGGAGTGAGAGAGACGGCATAATGCTGCCTTTCCAGGGAGCAGAGGCAGTGTGCTCCTGCACAAAGCCCGCACTCAAACCGGCCTCTTACTGCATTAGTTTAAATGAGCGAGTCATTTCAAAGCGCCCATTAAGGGGGCCGGGCTGGCGCTCACGGGGAAGGCAGCAGAGACAGGTCAGTGTCTGTCCTTGTGTCCCAGGGCATGGACAGGGGTCTGTCCTTGTGTCCCAGGGCATGGACAGGGGTCTGTCCTTGTGTCCCAGGGCATGGGCAGGGGTCTGTCCCCGTGTCCCAGGGCATGGACAGGGGTCTGTCCCCGTGTCCCAGGGTGTGGGCAGGGGTCTGTCCCCGTGTCCCATGGTGTGGGCAGGGATCTGTCCTTGTGTCCCAGGGCATGGACAGGGGTCTGTCCCCGTGACCCAGGGCATGGACAGGGGTCTGTCCCTGTGTCCCAGGGTGTGGGCAGGGGTCTGTCCCCGTGTCCCAGGGTGTGGGCAGGGGTCTGTCCTTGTGTCCCAGGGCATGGACAGGGGTCTGTCCTTGTGTCCCAGGGCATGGACAGGGGTCTGTCCCCGTGCCCAAGGGTATGGACAGGGGTCTGTCCCCGTGTCCCAGGGCGTGGGCAGGGGTCTGTCCTTGTGTCCCAGGGTATGGACAGGGGTCTGTCCTTGTGTCCCAGGGTGTGGGCAGGGGTCTGTCCCCGTGTCCCAGGGCATGGACAGGGGTCTGTCCCCGTGTCCCAGGGCATGGACAGGGGTCTGTCCTTGTGTCCCAGGGCATGGACAGGGGTCTGTCCCCGTGTCCCAGGGCATGGACAGGGGTCTGTCCTTGTGTCCCAGGGTGTGGGCAGGGGTCTGTCCCCATATCCCAGGGTGTGGGCAGGGGTCTGTCCCCGTGTCCCAGGGCATGGACAGGGGTCTGTCCTTGTGTCCCAGGGCATGGACAGGGGTCTGTCCCCGTGTCCCAGGGTGTGGGCAGGGGTCTGTCCCCATATCCCAGGGCATGGACAGGGGTCTGTCCCTGTGCCCAAGGGTATGGACAGGGGTCTGTCCCCGTGTCCCAGGGCATGGACAGGGGTCTGTCCCTGTGCCCAAGGGTATGGACAGGGGTCTGTCCCCGTGTCCCAGGGCATGGACAGAGGTCTGTCCTTGTGTCCAAGGGCATGGACACAGGTCTGTCCACAGGTCTGTCCATGGGTCTGTCCTTGTGTTCCAGGGCATGGACAGGGGTCTGTCCTTGTGTCCACGGGTCTGTCCCTGTGTCCAAGGGAATGCACACAGTTCTGTCCCCAGGCATGGACAGGGGCCTGTCCCCGTGTCTGAGGGTATGGACACAGTCTGTCCCTGTTTCTGAGGGCATGGGCAGGTGTCTGTCCCCGGGTGTGGACAGGGGTCTGTCCCCATGTCCCCGTGTCTGTGCCCTTGGAGCCGAGCTCCCAGCCGCAGCACCCCCGCCCATGCAAATGAGGAGCTGCCCAGTTAGAGGAGGCAAATTGATGCCCAGGGGAGAGGGGCCCTCTCTAGTCCCAGTGCAGGGACCAGCCTTTCCCAGAGCTGATGTGGTGTTCAGGACATGCAGCTCATCACAGCCCTGTGGGGGGATGCAGAGCCAGGATCAGTCCCACAAGAGCAGGGAGAGTCCCCTCCCCAGGCTTCTTCCACATTGTGCTCTATTCCAGCACCTTCCAGACAGGCTGGAGTCAGCATCCTGCTGTACCAGAGGTAGCTGAGCCCCGAGGAAGAACCCTGGAGAACCCCAGACCAGCCTTGGAAAGCTGCAGCAGCACCAGCAGGAGCCTCAGGCAGATTTCCTCTGAAAATCTGGCCCTGAAAAGAGGATCAGTGCCAGCAGTGGCTTCTCCTCACCTGAACCCCAGATGGCTTGCATCCCAAAGGTGCCTATCAGAGGTGAGTGCAGACATTCATGGCTCTTGTGAGCCACAGATTGTGGTGGGACTCCCCTGAGACACTGGAAACCAGTGAACGCTATACAGTGGGATGCTGGGCAGGGTCCCAAAGAACAGCTGCAGAATCTCTCATTGGCAGATTTTTTTCAACACGGGCAAAATCGGTCTGTCAACCTGCTCCAGCTCAGTCCAACAAGGATTTGCTCAGAAATACTGATTTTTAGGATGAGTACCAGCCCCCTTCTCATCACCCCACCCTCCCCTCTCCTAGGAGGCTGAGCACAGTCTCCCTGCTCTCCAGGAGGCAGCCAGCCACTGCTCCTCCTTTCCCCAGCTCCACTAGCCCAGGACATCGAGTTTCCTTTGCCTGCCCTGAATCTCTGAGCAGAGGTTTCCCTATCAGCCTGAATCCTTAGGCAGACAGCTGCTGTTGGATAGAGCTGTTTCTTTCATTCCCAGGCTGATGTGATGGGATTTAGAGTGGCACCAGTCACACTCTGGTGTCTTGACACAGAATGTCTTCAAGCTATCGGCTGCAGATTTCACAGGGCTCTGAGAGGGGTTGGGAGCAGGTCAGAGGCAGAGAATGTGGCCAATTCCCCCCTGAACTGCAGGAGACAGAGCAGAACTTGCCCCAGAGCATGTAACCTGTGACATTTTCCTGAGCTAATGCAAATTGCACCAAGCCAGGCGGAGGAGCTCCTGCCGTCACCAGCGCAGGCTGAGCAGAGGCTTTTGCTGAGAGTTTTGTCAGAAAGGTCACACAGTCCAGGGCTGAGCCTGTCCTCCAAGTTGTTAGCTCCTTACTGTGATTTTCCCTGGGCTTCTGACAAAGCAGCACAAGGAGGCACAGATCCAATCTAGCAAATACACCATCAGGGTGCAGAGTGGGAAGGTTTTTCTCCACCACCTTGGCTGGTTCAGGGCATTTAACTGCATTTCCCAGGCTTGACTGGGCTGAACACCTTTTATCATCCTTTTGGATTTGTCATCAGCCTTTGTGCCTGGTGGTGAATAATCCAGGGTCCCCTGAGGCAGCTGGAGAGGCAGAATTGGAGTGACTGCCCCAGGAATGCAGACAGGTAAGTAAGAAACCAAGATCTTTTTAATGCTTCTGCTCAAGAACCACAGGGGTTGGAAAGAAACCTTAAAGCTCACCCAGTCCCACCCCCGGCCATGGCCAGGGACACCTGCCACTATCCCAGGTTGTTCCAAGCCCTATCTAGCCTGACCTTGAACACTTCCAGGGATGAGGCAGCCACAGCTTCTCTGAGCCAGGGCCTCACCACCCTCACAGCCAAGAATTCCTTCCTCGTATCTATTCTAAATCTGCCCTCTTTCAATTTAGGCCATTGTGGAAGAAAGGAGCCACATTCTCTGGAAGAATTAATGGTAGGAGTAGCTCAGTCTGTGCTGGGCTGAGGGAATCACTCTCTCCTCTTTCTGCTGGGGTCTGGCATTTTGTCTGCAGGGGGACAGTTGGGTCTGGGTGATGGATGGCCTCGCAGTGAGCTTCCAGAGCTGCATGCTCTTTGGGCTGGATCCCTGTAATGAAGTCTGACAGCACTGCTCAGGTCTGCTCTCCTGCTCAGCATTATCTTAATGAGGGGGCAGATGAAAAAGAAAACTACATATATCTTATTTTCCCATTCAAGAGATAAACAGCACACAAATGCTAGTGAGCAGAGTTTGGAGAGGCTGGAGCAGAGTTTGGAAACGCTGGTGCTGCATGGACAGGCTGGTGCAGAACATCCCAACTCTTCTCACTGTAACTGGGTCACTGTTCTCCTTCCAGAAACAGAAAGAACATCTGCAAAGAGCCTGGACCCAGCAAACACCACAGTCCCCACAGGCACGTGAACGACTGTGAAGGAGTTTTGCATCTCCAGGCAGGAGCAGAGGAATCAGTTTTACTTTTTGAATAGCAGACCAGCTCTGAACAAAGAGATTCTGATCTTCTCCAATCTGATGGCTTCCAAAGGGGTCACATTAGAAATCTGGAACCTCCTGAATCCCACATTTTTTCCAAAGAGGTATTTTTGCCCAAGATAATTTAAAATGCCTTCAAGATTAGCAAAAGAGCATTTTCTGTGGAAAAAACCCCAAACTGTCCAGCCCCAGTCACCCTCCTGCATCCTTGATCCCATTAAAGACACTATCAAATCCAGCAGATACAAACCATGTGCTTTCACACCTGTGCCATGTGCCAGTGCAGAGTGCACCAGATGTGTCACCAAGCATCTTCTCATCTCCTGAAGCCCAGGACACAACACTGTCTTGGACTTCTCCTTCCCACTCCTGCACTGCTGAGGGCTACCTCAGACCCTTGTGCTCTGGCATTCTGGAGCAGGCATTGCTGAGTGAGGCCATCAGCCCTGTCTTGGGTTGCAATATGTAACCAGCAGTGTGTATTCTGCTTTTCCATCTGTTGAAACCAGCTGGGGAGGTATTTTCTTTCTCTCTTGTATAACCCATTCCTCATAACTCCAGGGATGAGGGGGTGGGTGTGTTCTGTTAACGGGCAGCTGTTAAACCAGGTGGGGCAGTTCTTTACCTCCTCCACAACCCATCCTCCCTCCAGGTGTATCTGCTGTTCATGGGCCATCGAGGCTCACTGCATGGCTGATACAATTCCATCAGCCCATTGGAGATGCTCCACCCAGGGGGAGGAGCCCAGCATTCCCACCTGGATAAAAGCTGAGAGTCAGAGCACCAGGGCAGGCTGTGTGCACTGCATTCCCAGAGGGAGACTGGACCCATCTCACCACAACTGAACCCTTCTACAGGATCATCTATACTCCAACAGAACCACATCTGGCACTGCAGGAGGACTTAACTGGACTGCTCCCAACACCCTGACCAACAGGGTTTCGGGTTGTATTCTGATTCTGTCAGGGTTTCTAGGATTTTTTTTCTGTTTGCTTGTTTTTTGTACTACTACATTATTTTTTAATATTCCTAGTAAAGAACTGTTATTCCTATTCCCGTACATTTGCCTGAAAGCCCCTTAATTTCAAAATTATAATAATTCAGAGGGAGGGGAGTTTACATTCTCCATTCCAAGGGAAGCTCCAACTTTCCCTGGCAGGTACCTGTCTTTCCAAACCAAGATGCCTTAGCCCTGTCCCTGCTGCACCTGCAGGGACAGGGACCTTGGTGGCCCTGGGTGCAATCAACACCTGAACAGCCAACACCTGAACAGCCTGCTGATGCCAGAGGCTGCTCACACCCTCCATCCCTCACAGGGTGGCAGGGCCAGCCAGCAGAGTGGCTGCTCCTCAGCAATCCCTGGCAGTGATGGTGTCACGCATGACACAAAGAAATTGCACCCACACGCTGGGATGTCCAAGGCAGAAAAGAGGCAGTTTATTTACAGATTTCAACATTTATAGAATTCCAGCAGTGACCATGGATTGGAGGAAGAAAATCTTCTTCAACCACACTGGTCAACCCAACAGTCTTCTCCTTATGAGAAGAATGTAAACATGGTTATACCATTACAATAAAAAGAAAGTTGTTGATGTAAAATCGTGTCTGACTCCATTGCAAAAGGTAAACACAGAAGGCTGAAACAGAACTTTAGAAAAACTTCTTAAAGAGACAGAGGAGAACAGCAAAAACCCAGACAACATGACAGCTCTCCCAGCTCTCTGGCAAGCAGGGAGGCAGCCACTCATTGTCGTTGTCAGGGCGGACACGACACACAGAGTGACACGATGAAAGTTTTGCAGAAGGCTCTTTGTTATGGCCCCATGCTGTCTCTTGTACAGTTTTTACAAACCACAGGGGTAACTTCTAATTGGTTAATAGCTGTTATAAATTTTTGGAGCCAATTTCAAAGTTTCTATATGTCTTTTTGTCCTTTGGGTAGTTGTTGATAGGATTTTGGGAGACGAAGACTCCATCTGAAAAGACTTCCTGGGTGTAAGGATGTCCTCAAGTACTCTTACTGTTCCAGACCATTTACTGTCTCTGGGCTATTAGTCCTTATTGGAGGCTGATCATCGCAGTTCTGGTCTCCTCCTCGCCTCTCATTGGTATTGTAATTTTCTGTTTCCTCTCCTGGAGACGGAGGGGCCCTCTTGCGAAATTCTTCTTAGCCCGGTTCCCGTTTTGTGGCTCTCTTTCTTGGTTTTTCAGATACTGTAACCCTTATCCTTTATTTACTACAACAATGTTATTACAAAAATATAATTCACCTGCCACCATAACAACATTATTATAAAAACACGAATTAACTATCTATTACAATAGCTTTCTTGTTAATTATTCTGTTGGTTAGTAAAAGGCATTTTACTTGTCTATCAAATCTATCCATTCTTGGCTTGTTTACATATTTTCTTTACTGATTCTCATGGGACAAATCCCTTGTTATTACAGGTGCGTCTGTTTTTCACCCTCAGAATAGATGGTTGTGTTAAAGGAATTTCTCATTCTTAAAATAGCTTCATATAGGAATTTACAAATTACTTGTTAGCTGCACTTAGAGGAAATGACAGGCCAGCTTTTTATACAACTCCTCTGCAGGATGGGTTAGGGACAGTGTGACAATGGGGGCTCTTACCCTGCCTGTGCCACCCACACACATCACAGCTGTGCTGCTGGGGCAACAGGGAGGCTGTGGATGTGGGATCAGGCCCTGGGGCCAGGTCACATCTTGCCACACGTGTGCGGCCCAGGGCTGTGTGGGAGGACAGACCTGGCTTGCACAGGGCCCTTCCCCTCCCCTCCCCACTCATGTGATCCCCACTCAGATCATCCCTTCCCAAACCTTTCAATCCCAAACCATCCCTTTCTAAATCATTCCCTCCCAAATCATCCCTCTCCCAAATCCTGCCCACCCAAAGCTTCCCTTCCCAAATCATTCCTGCTGAAACTATCCCTTTCCCAAACCCTCCCTACCCAAACATTCCTTCCCAAAACTTCCATTCACAAACCCACCCCACCCAAAATTCTTCTTACAAACCTTCCTTTCCCGATGCCTACCCACCCAAAATCTTCACAAATCATCCCCAACAAAAATCATCCCCACTCCCCGATCTTCCTTTCACAAACCATGTCCCCTCAAACCACACCTGCCCAAATCAGCCCTTCCCAGACAAACTGAATAACACTTAAACCTAACTTCACTTAAACTTTGCATCACTTAAACTTGACAGAAATTAAACTTAACAGAACTTAACCTTAACAGAACCTAAATTTAACAGGACATAAACATAACATCACTTAAATTTAACAGAACTTAAACTTAACATCACTTGAATTTAACAGCACTTAACAGAACTGAACCTGAACATCACTTAAACTGTACAGACCGGAAACATAACAGAACTCATTCAGATTAAATTGCAGAAAATATTTCAAATGCAACAGAGATCCTTTGCACAATCCAAAACATAAAAGACAGTTTTGGACACCAGGTTTCCAGGCCACCTTCTGCTGGAGAAGCAGAGGCATCTTCCAGATGATCCTCAGCTGCAGGGTAAGGGCCCTGGGAGCCTGTGATGCTGGATCTCAGCCTCTCTGGGCTGTCTGCAGAAGCAGGGAAGAGCGAGAGCAACATGTAATTAGCAGATCAACTTGGTGCCAGAGCAGAAAAGCTCCTGAAGCAGCCGCTGGGCCACAGCTGGAGCAGAGAACCTGCCCTGAGCAAGGCAGAACTTGCTGCCATGCAGCAGGCATCATTTGATGCTCACTGGCTGGGTACTACATCATTTCAAGAGACAAAGAGAGGAGATGGTTTCTTTCTCCTGAAAGATAAATGCCTCCAGACTGTAGCCACTCGACAGGTCCACCGAAATTCATCAGTTCTGACTTGAAACGAAAGCTGTAATAATTCTCCCTGTTGAATAGGAGATCAAAAGCAGATCATTAGAGCTCTTGGATTACCCAGTGAGTGTGCACTTCCATCAGCCACTGTGCTGCCAGTGCAGCTTTGGCTAAAGAAAAGGACAATTTTCCTGTGAGAAGGTCTGGGTTGTGCCCCTCTCCTCTGCCCACCTGTTCCCTGACTGCTGTCAGACAGCTCAGTGTGGCTCGTGGCCACATCCTTGGCAGACACAAGAATGGAGTGGGACATTGCTCCACCCCACAGGCACAGCAGAATTTGGTGTTGGCCCAGCCCTCAGGGAAAGCCATTCCCCACATCAAAAACCTCCTGCATCTTCTTTCCAGGGAAGGGAAGTCATCCCCAAGATTTGGGAACTGTCCCAGCTCAGTTGCTCTCCTTTAATTAAAGACAGACCTCAAAACTGCAAGGTAGAGCCCTGCAGCCCTTCAGTGGCTCCAGGTGTCCATGTCACTCCTGTCTCTGGAGGGATGTAGGATGTTGTGCTGGTTTTCCTCTCTGTTCTGTGGATTCCCAGCAGGAATCAGGAGCAATCTCTATTTCAGCCTCTCAAAACATATTTGTTGGCAGCAGCCTATGATACAGCCACGGCCTCAATAGGCTCTACAGGGAAAATGTCCCCCTTTCCCAAATCTGTGTGGGTTAACCCCTTCTCTCTGCTTGGGCCATGAGATCCCAAACTCACCCAGTTCCCTGGGCTTCCTGCTTTCTCATTTCAACCTCAGTGGCCATGTTCACACATCCGAGCTGGCATCTGCACGTGGGTGCAGGGGAAGGTTGTGCAGGAGGAGCATAAGGTAAGGAGGCTTCAAGCTGCAGGTGGTGGCATCCTATCAGCAATACAGCTGCTGGCCCACCCTTCCTGGCTCCTTGGTCCTGCCAAGGAGGATCTTCTCCCAGCCTAATGCTGATCTGGTGAGACAGTTGTGCCTAAGCCAGCTGGAGGATGCTGGAGAGAAAATTCTCTAAATATTTTCATTTCTCTAACAGCATTAGGCAAGTAGATCTTTTCCAATGCCCTGGCCTGTGGATTGCTAGATTTTCATGAGACCAAGCTGGCAAACTTCATCTGACATCCCTGCAGCACAGTTGGGACACAGACTTTTGCTCCAGGTGCAGCAGAGCTGGATCTGGGCTGTGGGCTGCATGCCCAGCAGTGCCTGGGAGCAGAGAGGGGACCAGGCCCTGCAGAAGCCTGAGGGGAACTTTATCTCCATGCAAAACGTGTTGCACATGACAGAGCAAATTTCATCCCTGGAGAGATTTTTTTTCCCCCCCGAGACCAGGTTTGCTGAGCTTAGGTCTGAAATGAAGGACCATAATAAGTCCATTAGCTATCCTGAGCACACAGTTCAGCCTGTGATCCCTCGTTTTACAAAGGGCTAAACACGGAGAGGATATAGCAGGGGAAGTGAGAGAACCTGTGACATTTTGCACAGCTCTGATGTGAAAATCAGTGCTGGGGTGAAAGTGGGGTTATGTGGGACTTATTTCACTGACTGAAACGTGATCCTGGTAATCAAGCTTCTCATGCTGTAGTGTTGTCTGGGTTTTTGCTGTTCTCCTCTGTCTCTTTAAGGAGTTTTTCTACAGTTCTATTTCAGCCTTCTGTGTTTACCTTTTGCAATGGAGTCTCATGATTTTACATAAACAACTTTCTTGTTATTTTAACTGTCTACCCATGTTTACATACTTCTCATAAGGAGGAGACTGTTGATGGACTGTTGGGTTGCCCAGTGTGGTTGAAGAAGATGATTTTCTTCCTCCAATCCATGGTCACTGCTGGAATTCTATAAATGTTGAAGTCTGTAAATTAACTTGCCCTTTTTTGCCTTGGATATCTCAGTGTGTGAGTGTTGTTTTTTTGTGACACTGTAGCTGCTCTTTTATTCTGCAGGATGGGGCATGGGGTGTTTTAAACTAAAGGGATGTGGAGTTTGTGCTGAGGGTGTCCCATGGGGAGTCCTGCAGTTGGGTGTCCTGTGATGCACTCAACCACAAATCTATCCTCAGCTGCAGGGTATCCCAGAGAATGGAAAGTCCTGATAACACAGGGGTTGATACAAGACATTAAGCACCCTGAGAAGAGACACTTGGGGTAGATTTTTACTGGGTACCAGCCTGGCTGGCTGCAGGGAAATGTCTGCAGCTGGGCAGAAAGCAACAATAAAAGGTTCCAGCACTGGGGCTCTGATAATGAAGAAACGACCCTGCAATTTGTAGCTGAGCCCAGAGTTTTGGAAGCCCATCTTGTGGCTTTTGAAGTGCAAACCAGCACAACAGCCCTCCATTACCTAGCTCACCCTGGGAACAGCCCCAGCCCTTTATGTCACCTCCAGCACAGAAGATTTCCTGGACCCCCAAGCACAGCCCCCGCCGGACACTCGCACAGATGAAACTGCTGAGCAAGATCAAACACAAACCATTCCCCAGGCTCCCCGCCCCCGCCTGCTCCAGCTGCCCGATAATCCCTCCGACTGAAAGGGAACCTGAACCCTGAGCGGCTTCATGCACTGGGAAATGGAGCAAACCCTTCTTTGTGCAGGGATAATGGTCCCAGTGCCCTCCATCCCCACACTGTTCCGATCCCCACTGGCACTGACCAGCCGGGAAGATGAGCTCTGAAGCTGTCACCACTCTGAGCTTCAATCCAGCATCAACCAAACTTTTTGTTTAAGGTAGTAGTTAAAAAAAAAAAAGAAAAGAAAAAAAAAAAAAGAAGAAAAAAAGCAGCATATGTCTTTGATCTTGAATAAAGCTTTTATCACAGTGCCTTCAGTCCCGGTGAGCGAAGGGGATTATCTTTCTCTCGCACAAAAGTTCACCTCCTGGTGCAGGTCACAGGAGGAAGATTTCACTGGAGTGGGAGGCATTTTCTCTGGGGCATTCACCTCAAGTCCGGCAGGCAGCTGCTCCCAGCGAAACCTTTTTATGAGCTAACCTACTGCCTCAAATCCTTTCACACGCAAAGGGAACAAAAATAAGAACCCTCCAAAAGAAAGAAGCAGATGCAAACTCCCTGACAATCACTGCCAGCCTCATTTAGCAGCAGAGACCTCAGCTCAGCATCTTGCCAGCTCTCCTAACTCCCAGTGAACAGCCAGGACTCAGGGAAGTCACTGTGGCTGTGTCGTGGCCCAAATCCAGGCCATATGCAGCCAGAGTGGGGACTGGATTTAGCCTTGTCTGGTCTGGATGTGGCCAAGGGTGTCCCCATGATGCTGCTCCCCATGTCGGGCAGGCTGGATCCATGAGGATCATCCCTTTACCCACAACAGGTTAATGCCAGAGGTGTTTGCTGCCTGCAATGGGGCTCATTATCTGTGCTCTGGGCAGCCTCCCTGCCCTCACCTGCCCTGCCTATGCACCAGACAGGCAGTGCCGGACAACGGGATTAACCGAGAGTGCCTCAAAACTGCTGCCTGTTCCCAGGATCTGGCAAGAACTGGGGGCAGGAGGCAGCATCACTAGCACATGTAATCTGCCCATGGGGGCACACAGGTGTGGCAGGGCTGCCTGAGGTGCAGCACCCACCTCCACTCTCCTACAGCCTTCGGGAGCCGTGGGGAGCAGGGTGCTGCTGGCTGCCTGGTCAAGGATGGGTACTCTGGTGGTAGAGGCCCAAGTTCTCCCTCTCCCAGGACATTAATGGAAGTGACAAATATGCTTTGACATCAATTATGTTGCTTTCTTGTTCAGCCAAGAAGTAATTAACTTAAGTGAAGCAATTAGGTAAACTTACCAAGTGAAGTTCGAAGTACCTTAAACAAACAGCTAATTGGGCTGGGAAGGAGTGGAGATAAAAGGGTATGAAACACCCAAAAGGGGCCTGGGGTCTCCAGGGGCTGAGGCTGCTGCAGGCATCAGTTCAAGGGGGAAATCCTGTGACGGGGATGTCTGGAGTGAAACATCCCTCCTCCCAGCCATACTTCTGAAATTGTCCCTCCTGCTCTTCTCAGGACACAGGCAAGAGGAAAAGACACAACCCTTAAGAGCAGTGGTAAGAGATGAATTGATCAACGGGGACCCCCACTGTGTACAAGGGACTGCACAAGCAGGTCTCAAAGCATCTGCTGAAAATAACAGGTGAGGCAGAGGATGGACACGGACACGGACACTCGGTGATGGATTCCCTGCAGGGACAGCAAAGACACAAGTGACTGTGCCACATTCTCAGCCTTCTCCACTAGAGGAGCAAGAAGGGCTGGGGTGTTCTGCTGGGACAGATGGTCACAGGGTGCTGTCCAATGGAAAGGTGGGACAGGAACATGGAGAGAAGTGCTATGGCCCAGAAATACTCCTGGAAGCCCCTGTGCTCCCAGGACCCCATCACTTTATAAAAGACTTAAAACTCTGAAAAAGGACCCTCAAGAATGACGGAGAGTCAGCACAGCCATGCCAGGGACCAGCCCCATGTCATGTGTGGAAATGGATGGTGTGTCCCCCACTCCCTCGGGCAATTGGTGCCACCAAACCACGCTGGGACACAGTCACTGTTCAAAGAGCCTTTTAGATTATTTTCTCCATGGTGCATCCAGTCCATTGCCCTACCTTTCAAGCCAATGAACTGCCAAATTTTAAGATCTAATCTCCAGATTTCAGAAGAATCCATGGCACAATCCGCTTTTAAAGGTTGTTAACGTGGTGAATCAGAATGCAATGCTATAAATCATTAATGCACCCCTGTGTCTCAATGAGGCTGGAATATTTTAATCGCTGAATAATGAAGTCAATACTCACAAATCTCAACTGTCATTAGAAGATTCACATGCCTCTGTGTGCCCTGCTGGAGAGGAAATTTTGCAAGTGGACTGGATTTGCCCAGAGGAAGTGCAGGCAGGAGCACTGCAGCGGCGGTGGGACATGAGTGGGTGGGTTTTGCAGCTCAGTTTTGTGACCAGCAGTGAGTCAGCAGGCTGCTCTGAGCAGCATGATGGACTTTTTACAAGGGCATGTAGTGATAGGACAAGGGGGAATAGCTTTAAACTGAGAGACAGAAAATTGAGATTAGCTATTAGGAAGAAATTCTTCCCTGGGAGGCTGGTGAGGCCCTGGCACAGGTTGCCAGAGCAGCTGTCACTGCCCCATCCCTGGAAGTGTCCAAGACCAGGTGGGACAGGGCTTAGAACAACGTGGGATTGTGGAAGGTGAACGTAGGGGGTGGAATGGAATGGCTTAATTAGCTTTAAGCCTTCCAACCCAAACCTCTTTGGGATTCTGTGATTGCTAAAAGAAAGGAACTCGAGCTAACCTGTGATGTGGTTCCTGGTAGGAATAACAGTGACTGGAGCATTTACAGCTTGGATGAGCACTGGGGTTTTGAAGTGAACACTACCAGGCTGCTCACCTTGGTACCAGGAGAGTTTTGTCCCATTGAGAGGACAGCCTAGAGGGGGAATGTCCTGCACCCAGGACCAGACACCATCCTAGAGCTGGAAAAGTCCTGGAGACAACAGTGTGGAGAGAACCAGAAAGGGCAGATCTGGAAGCTGGCAAGCAGAAGGCAGAAGGGCAAAGTCAGAACAGCTCTGTGAATGCTGGGACATGCCTGCAGGCAGCAGGAGCCACTGTGTCCCTGGCACAGATGGAGCATGTGGCTTGGAGCTGCAGCAACAGCACGGGTGGGAGGAGGGTTGGCCCTGCCAGGGAAAAGGGGAACAGGCAGCAGACACTGCCGAGTAACACCAGCTCCCTCAGAGAAAGGAAACCCTGGGAAGCACAGCACATCAGGGTGGCAAACAGCCACGGCCAGCACAGAGGCTGAGCACAGGGGGAAGTGCTGATGTCTCTGCCTGCCCTGGTTAGGATGTTCACAGTGGTGCACTGCTCAGCTGTGTGGTCCCACCACTTCCAGGACACACCTCGTGGTGTCTTGCACTCTGACAAGAAGCCTGAGGCCCCAGCACTGCAATGGGGCTGCCATCCAGCTGGATGTCTGAATGCTCGTGGAGTCTGCATGGTCAGATGAACATCACCAGGGCAAGAGGGACAGAGGGACAGAGGCCCAGGACAGAGGGAACCACCACTTGATACCTCCCGAGCTGGCTCCAAATCACATTAAGACAGAGCTGGTGGGACCTGTGGGTAATGGAATAGGTGAGGAACTGCCTCTTTGTTTCATCATAAAAGGAGGAACAGCCATAACAGTGCTCTCACAGGGCTGTTGCAGTGGGTACAGAGCTGTCACATGGTCACCTGAACCACAGGAGACCTCCCTGGCTCTGCACACAGCAGACCAAAGTGCTGCACACCCTGGATAAGTGGCATAACTTTGAGTCAGATATTCCTCCCTCAGGAACCTGGTGAGACAAATTGTCCACCTTGAATTGTCCTGCTCCAACCTGTCTTAGCACTAGGATTGCACTGGAGCCCACACTTAAAAGTCTTTTGGTTTTGGTCCATTTTTTCTCTAGCTGAAGAATGGAAGCAGCATTTTTGAGTCCAGAGTTTGCGTAGACTGGAGAGGGACGATTTCAGGGGCATATAGTAACAGGACAAGAAGAAATGACCTCAAGGTGAACAAGGGTAGCTTTAGATTGGATTTCAGGAAGAAATTCTTCCCTGTGAGGGTGGGGAGGCCCTGGCACAGCCTGCCCAGAGAAGCTGTGGCTGCTCCTGGATCCCTGGCAGTGCCCAAGGCCAGGCTGGATGAGGCTTGGAGCAACCTGGGATAGTGGAAGGTGTCCCTGTCCATGGCAGGGGGTGGAACTGGGTGGGCTTTTAGGTCCCTTCCAATCCAAAACATTGTAAGCTTCTATGACAGTTCTCTGTTCCAGTTAGAGAAACACAGCTAAAGCCATGGATTCAATCTTCAGGGGAAAAATTGAAAAGATCTGTTAAAATTTTGCAGTCACAGAGTAAGTGGAGGTTGGACAGAAGCTCTGAAAATCACCTAGTCCACCACAACCTTCTGCTCAAATCGCTGTTGTACCTTTTCCTCCTAACTTCACTAAGCCCTCAGAGATGACACACTGGTGGAGCTGGTCACATCTCAGGGTGCAATAGCACAGAGGCACAGCAGGACATACAGCTGGCATCCTTCTGTGGGTGACATCAACAGTGCCCATCAGATGTCTCATTCTTTTTGAGGTCGTGATTTAACAGTTGGAGCTTCCTGGAACTGCTCCCCTAGGTAAGAGGAGCCTGGAGCAAGTCCTGCCAACCAATCCCTAAATTAATTACAACCTGGACAACACCATAGGCTCTGCAGCAGTGTAACAGGGTTTGGCCCTCCAACAGTGACAGCCAAAATATTTACTGAAAAACTGAGGGGACACAGTGCTCCAAAGGGATTTCTTTCCCCCTCAGGCTGCTGCAGAACTGCTCATGTGGGTGGGAGAGGATTTTCACCTTTAGTGCATGAGTCCAGTCACCTCTGAAGGGGGGACCCTGAGTGAGCTGAACCAGCATGGCAAATCCCATTTCCTCATCGATTTTCTTGAAGGATGCTCTGGAGGTAGCTGGGTGTATGTATTTGTGTGAGCAAGGGATATTAGAGACTCATGCTGCGAGATTATAACCAACACCAAAGGTTGTTCTCTCCTAAACCCTTCTTTTAAGGCATTAACGACTTTAAAAAAACCCCAAGTCTTTGTGCTGGAGATGTCTCAAGCTTCATCACAGATGAAAGGTTTTTTGGGGGAAACCTGAGCCAAAATCTCTGCAGCTGTGTTCTGCCTGAACGCAGGCAGAGCCTGAGCCTCCATGTAAAAAAAAAAAAAAAAAAAAAAAAAGGAGGCAGGGGAAGTGCTCCCTGGTAATACTGTTTGTCATAATCTTCTTCTTCTATCATCCTGCCCAGCAACAGCCACTTGGGTCTGCCCCTGCTCCTCCTCTGAGAACAGGCTGGTGTGTGCACCTTCCTGTTCCCTCCTTTCCCACTGGAGCCATCCAGTGCCCTGATTCCACCTGTGTATGGATGTGGGATGCCCCCCCAGACCACCCCTTGGGCAGGCAGCTGGGAAACTCCTGCCCCTCCATCCCCTCCCTGCTGATTCCAGGGCAGAGTGACCAGGCTGCTTCCCCGTTCCCAGTGCCAACAGGGCCATCAGCAATGCCAGGACAAGGCAGGAAGGAAAGAGGCTCAAGCAGACAGTGGAATCATGTTGGCTGTGAGGGGAAACCTCACCCACCCTATCCAGCACACAGAGTTCAGAGCATGGAGGACTCAGCAGGAGAGCTCGCTGGAGTCAGGGAGGGACATGGCACAGTGGGCAGGGCCAGAAGAAAATGGAGCAACCCCTCAATGAGTACAGACCTGCCCCAAACACACAAGGGCAGAGGGTGGGGATACCTCCACTCAGAGCAGGGAGGGAGACGGTGCCAGCCCTCACCACTATCCCAAATTAAACAGCTTCTGCCAAAGGCTTGTTCAGGGCTCTCAGAGCTGTGTGCTTTCCTCCAAGGCACTGCCATCAGTGCTAGGGCTCAGCGGGGCACAGGGCCCAGCCAGCAGAGGTGCTCTGAGAGTCAGAGATCAGAGAATCTGAAGATGCTAATGTCTGAACCCGCAGGGTCCAGCCAGTGTCCCCAAGGGATGAGAAGATCCTACAACCCCTGCTGAAGCCTGTCACCAGCTTGGGGCTCCATTCATGCCTCTGACCTGCAGCCACTGATTCCAGCTACTTTTGGATTCTTTTTGCTTCCCACCATGGCAAGACAGGAGTTTCCATATTGAAACCAACACCAGTTAGTCCCCCCTCAAATTACAGGTCTGAGTAATCCCCCCAGCCCAGGGGAAGGGATTGTTCCCAACAGGAGACCTCTCCCTGCAAGCACCTGGCCTGAGCACAGCCCCAGGAATGAGCTGGTGACACAGAAAAAGGAAATTGTGTTTGATCGCTCTGGCAAGATGAGCTGCCTGCTCCCTGAAGGGAAAGGGGAGCGCAGGACCCCTGCCGGTGTCACAGGGTTTTGGAAGGGGGAGAGCAGCCAGGCAGCAGTCAGCAGCGTGTGGGGCTGTCCCAGGACCACGTCCCACACCCCTGCGTGGGGACGGAGAGCCGTGGCTAACACACGGAGGAGTGCAGGGACCTCAGCGCCCCGTCGCTTCCCGGAGCTGCTCCAAAACGCTCGAAATAATCTCTGGAGCATCTGCAATTCTTTGCCAAATGCTGAATCATCTTCCTGCAACGTTTGCATTAGGAATGCAGGAGTGGTAGAGCCCTTTGCAGAGAGCCGGGGAGGCGGGGACAGGTACAGCCACCGAGCAAGGAGAGCATCAGCAAGAATGTGCTCTCTGTGCTGCCTGCCCTGCTGGCCCTCCTAAGTGCCAACACCTGGCAACCACCTGGGCACATCCCAGAGGGATACAGTGACGCTGTTAAAGACCACAACGACACAGACTCTGACTTCAGAAGGCTGACAATTGACTCAGTTTATTTTTGGCAATTTCTTCCTTTTTATACTGTTCTACAGAGAACAACCCAGTTGGTGAAAGAAAGACAAACTTCTTCAATCACGTTGGTCAAACCAAAGGGACGTCAAGAAGAAGTCCCTCCTAGGGAAAGGAATGCAAACAAAGGTTACAGTCAGGAAAAATGTGTCTCAGAGTTTCAGAAAACCAAAACATCTCAGGCACGAACCAGGGCTACAATACAGGCTGAGAATTTGGTTTCATCACCGTGAAATGAGTCACTGTGAATCCCCAAAGCAAGTCCAGCCTGCCCTCATCCTCCACTACAACCTCACATGTGCAAAGCTCCTGAAATCCCAAATCCAGCCCCCTACCATGGGTTCCCATCAGCTGCATCAGCTCCTGGCCAGCTGTAACACCAGGGATCTGAACCAGCTCATCAGGGGAACAGCAATGCCTCGCCTTTAAAACAGAAAAACCCTCGAAGCCACAGAGAAATGGGTAAGTAAAAGGGGTGTGTTCACTTAGACTTTGACAGAAACTTTGATAGAATCCTCCACTGGGTGATTTGAAATCTTTCAGCATATCCTGGTTACACGCAAGGACACAAGAACTCGTGTGTGTTTAATGGATCTACTGAGATGAGGCAGATAGCAAAGGATTATCTGGGTTAGTCAGTGTGAGAGGCTGGAGGGAGCTGCAGAGGGAATTCACTGCTCACAGAGACTGGCTGTGTGGCGAGGGAAAGGCAGTGTTGATAAATGGGAGTTCACACTCACAGAATCACAGAATCACAGAATCACAGAATCACAGGATTTCTAGGTCGGAAGAGACCTTCAAGATCATCAAGTCCAACCCATGTTCTAACACCTCAACCAGACCATGGCACCCAGTGCCACATCCAGGCTTTTGTTAAACACATCCAGGGGTGGTGACTGCACCACCTCCCCGGGCAGGCCATTGCAGAACTTTATCACTCTTTCTGTGAAAAACTTTTTCCTGATATCCAACCTGTATTTCCCTTGGTGCAGCTTGAGGCTGTGTCCTCTTGTTCCGTCCGTTGTTGCCTGGAGAAAGAGACCAACCCCCAGCTGACCACAGCCACCCTTCAGGAAGTTGTACAGAGTGATAAGATCACCTGTCATAGGCTAGGAAAAGCCTGATTTTGTTCCAATCGGGGTCAGTTTGTGTGATTGACAAGTAATTTATCCAGTAAAAGACAAGCTGCGACTTTCGGCGAAATGCTTAAAAAGGCTGGATGGGGGGAGGAGCGGTCTCTTCGTTTTTAGGGTGGCAGACTAAAGACAGGGGGCCGCCGGGGCCGGCTGGCCTCGGTGCCCCCCCCCACCCCGGGGCGGCTGCGACGGGCCGGGCGGGCCGGCCGGCCTCGGTGCCCCCCCACCCCGGGGCGGCTGCGACGGGCGGGCCGGGCCGGGCCGGGCCCCAATGCTGCCGGAGCCGGGGCAGGCCGGCCTCGGTGCCCCCCCCACCCCGGGCGGCTGCGGCAGGCCGGGCGGGCCGGGCCGGGCCCCGATGCTGCTGGAGTCGGGGCAGGCCGGGTCGGAGCTTTAGGAGCCGCTGTCTCGCAGAGAGGCGGGCAGCATGGAGAGAGAGAGAGAGAGCTCGGATGGAGTGCCCCTTCGCCCTTGTTCTTCTTTTCAAGCCGAAGAAACCAGCGCACGGCTTCTAAACGACTCAGTTTCCCGCCGCAGAGCCACGTGGGCAGCCCAGCAGCCCGAAAAGTTTAACCTTTCGTTGTGAGCAGATGGATTTTCCTAAACATCATCTTTCTCCGGAAGAAGAACAGTTATAGCGAAGGAACTATGGAAAGACACGGCATGAAGCTACAGTCGGTAAGGGAAGAGTGAAAAGGACTTTAAAGCAAAAGGACAAGGAGTGGCCTAATTTTAGCTGGACATTTCTGGTAAACTATAAAGACTGAACTGGTTTTGTTTCCTGTAACATATAAATGCTTTTGGGGGGATGTAAGGTTCTAGTTAAAAGTGATATGAAGCTTTTTTGCTCCTAAAGAAAGAGGAGATTTGTTTTTGGGTCTTGAGATGATTTTGGAAATAGAAAAAGAGAATCTTTGTGTCATACTAGAGGAGGCATCCTTAAACAGTACCCCAGTAAGCAAATATGGCCTATGTGCAGTGTTGAAAGAACTGCTAATGGGTATGGTATGTCTATATAGAACCCAGAGAGACTCCTTTCCTAAAAGAACTGATAAAAGGTTATTTTTAAAATGGTAAAACTGGCTGAAGTTGCAAGTCATGTCTTTTTATGTTGAGTGAAGAAAGGTAAAAAACTTAGAAAGAGAAAGAAAGATGTTTTAGAAGTTTCATTTGTTGTTGTTGTTGTCTTTTTTCCCTTTTCTTGTTGTTTTTGTGTGTATTAATAAACTATCTTTGTAATTTAAAGATAAGCCTGGTTTGCTTTATATTCTTCCAGTCAAATAAAATATAGAACATGATTAAACCATCACATCACCTTTGAGCGTCCTTTTCTCCAGGCTGAACAACCCCAGCTCCCTCAGTCATTCCTCATATGACTTGTGTCCCAAGCCCCTCACCAGCCTCACCATGGGGATCATCTGACCTGCTCCTGAGTACCACCAAATTCACCATCATCCATAACCCCGCTGGAGAAAGCCCCATATTACTGAGCTGTCAGGAGACAGCAGCTTTACATGCTCAGAGATAAAAGAAACAACTTCAGGTCTGAAGTGCAATGTACTAAACCAAGGTGGTGTTCGTATGGCATTAAGGATCAACTGATCAGGCAGCTCTGCTCTAAGTAATGTCTCACTGGACCCTCTGGGCTGGAAAAAATAAAAAAAAACCCCACAAGTTGGATGAAGGGAACAACCCCCACACGTGTAATTGCCAAGGGGTCCTTCCAGCCATCCCACCCATCTTCCACCCAGCAGAGAGCCCTCCTTTGTGACTCCTGCAGAAGGCCAGAATGGGAACTATCTGCCTGCAGCTGTAGACTTTCCAGATGTGCCTCCACACCTCTCTACAGAGAGCAGAGCATGGGCAGACACGTGTTGAGAGGTTCCACCTCCATAGCATGAGCTTTGGGAAGAAGGGGTGGGTGATGGTAGACCAGGGGAAGGTGGGTGGGGGGCTGGGGTGAGCTGGTAGGGGGACCTAGTCCAGGTGAAGGACAGTAAAGTGGAGGGACAAGGGTGGCTGGTAAGGGCTGGAGTTTAACTCTTCCCTACCAAAGTGGTGGCCAGAAGGCCAAGGTCATCAAGTAGGTGACATATGGCCTTGGCCTTCTTGGGCAGAAAAAGCCAGATTCACATGTCAGGGAAAGACATCATCATACCCGTCAGCAGGTTCAGCACAGCTGGTGGGGCAGGGATTATCTCCCCAGGCATCCTGAAACCTGAGGCAGGACTCTGCTTACCTTATTTCAGCCAAGAGGAGGAGGGCAAACTCCATCTCCAGCAGGAAGCTTCCAGTGGGTGGAAAACCTCGGAGACAATTTTGCACAGTCCCACCTAGATCTAATCCATCCAGACAGACCCATTTGCTGGCAGCTCCTTTGTGCTGCTAGCGAGGATGTGCACACCAGACCCATCCTGGCCATCAGCAGGAGGCTCTGGGGCCAGCAGGAAAGGGTCTGAGAGAAGAGAGAAGAGTTTTTCATATGCTGCAGGGCTCTAAGCATCCCTAATCCATGGGATGAAGGAACACAGGCCAACAAACTTGGCCCTGAGCTCCCTGGGAGCAAGACATGGACTTTCTACTCCCGTTAGAAGTGGAAAGGTCACTGTCTGGATTGCCCGCAGTGCTGGGTATCTCCAGGGTGTCCAAGACAATGGAAATAAGGCCAATTATTGCCAAACTCTGCACAGATGGGCCCTGGCTAGTGTTGATGCTCTTCAGCACTTGCCAGAGAGCAGGTTTTTTCCTAATATCCATTCTAAATCTACCTTCTTTCAGCTTAAAGCCATTCCCCTTTGTCCTGTCACTCCACCATTACCTGATCTAACATCCTCCATGAGATGTCACTTCCCAGTTTGTTACAGGCACTCTGCCATTTCCCCAAAAGCATCTGGCAGCTGCAACAGGAGGACACAGTGAAGGGCAGGATGGTCTCATGGTCCAGCCTGACCTTACAACAGCTTCTCTGCTTCCTTAGAGGGTGGCACCGAGGTCAGGAGGGGCACAGGACCCCCCCAAAACCCAGTGAGTCACTCAGCACCCAGGACAAGAATTGAAAAAAAAATCATGCTTTCAAAAATAAAGGACTTTTCCTTCCACAGAATTGCTTTAAATGAAACTCTGCAGCTACATCTCTCCATCTCCACATTTTATTTTTAGAGAGAAAAAAAAAAATTGCAGCATAACAAGAAATCACCAGCAATCACTGTGGTACACACCAGACCAGGTCGTGTCCTGGGAAATTCATCTCCCTCCTAGGTAAAACACAGGTGTGGCTAACACTGCAATTTGCTCTGCTGTGCATATCTCATCCATCAAGAAGGAACTGGAATGGGGGGATGTGAGCTATTATCTCCTCATGATGACATGGGAGATGCTCAGTGGGCTCTGTAAAGCTGCAGAGCTCTTGCTGGGTGTGTGCTGCTGGCAGGACTCTGCTGAGGACATGTCCACACAGGATCTTGCTAGGCAGAAAGGCAGGAGAGATGGCCCCAAACAGGACAGGTGAGCCTGAACCGCTCCTGATGTAACACCTACACTGTCCTCTTTCAGCTGTGACAACGCTCCAGCAACAAGGACCAAAGGGATCACAGCCAACAGGCCCCGTGCTCACGTTCTGCCCTGTCTGAGCTGCCTCTGCTCTAGGACAGGGCTAGAAATAAGGCAACTTCTCCTCAAGCCCTGCTGAACCTTTTTCCTCCCTCCACAGTTTTTCAGGAACAAAGAGAGATCAGCTTAGTAGTGCTCCCTGCAGATATTGGCTGACACATAAAGGCCAGGACACCTGTCAAGGATGGTCTGGACAATCCATTTCCCACACCAGAGCACTCCCACAGCTTTTGCAGGATTTCCACAGCTCCCAGTCCTCACAAGGTCAGAAAATGGGGAACAGCTTCCAACTTCACCAGCTTGTGGGGCAAAATCCACTGCTTTCCTCCCAACACATCTGTTCTGAAACCACCAAGATATAGTTGCTTGTTCTGCCATTATCCCCGTTGCTCATCCGAAGTGCTGGGCACAGTGTCCAGGCAGGCATGAGATGGGCTCTAGCAGTGCCCCCTCTGGCCCTTCTCCTCCTGGCCAAGGAGCATCCCAGGTTTTTCACCTCTTCACCTCAGTAACAGCTCCATTTCACTCTCTCCACAGGTGGCCAAGGCCCAGTTTCAGGCTCTAAGCAGTGATATTCAAGGTTTGGAGGTGACCTCTCCAGGGCTTGGAATTCTCCTTCAGCCTGGTAGTGGCTTAAGATTTCTCCACAGCTGGCAGCCCAGGAGCTGGGGAAGGCCTGGGAAGGCTCAGAGGAGCTTCCACGAAGGTGCTGAGGCACCTGAGCACTAGCACTAATCCTCAAGGCCTTGAGCACCATCTCCTGGTCATTCAGGGATTTAGTGGCAACTTAACCTCATCGCTTCCTCCACGTCACCATCCCCGCAAAGCTTGAGGGGACAAACGGGAGCCCTTGAGGGTTCGTGGGAGCCCTTAGAGACGTGCAACACCTCAGCAGGGTCACTCACACACTGCCACGCACCCAAAATGCCACGAGCTCCCCCAGCCCCTCTCCTGAGAGCTTTGTTGCTCTCTTCTTCCTTCCAAGTTTTAACGGGAGCAAACTCTCCCACTGGCACAGCCGCCTTGGCACGCCCCTGTGCCACCATCTCTGCCTGGTGGCACTGAGCAGCCGGTGCAAGATGCTTCTGGAAAGTTCCAGTCTCTTCCCCTGGCTCTGGGCAGCAGGATATACGACAGGCACTGCTCCCTGCCTGGGCTCCAGGATCCAGCAGGGTCACTGCTCTGCCTGTAAATATTGCAGTGGCAGAGCTCAGCTTTTGGCACGAGGAAAAGGAGGAGAAATCCTGCCCATCCCCTCAGAGCCACAGGAGCCCTGCATCTATCTAACTGCACTTCACCATGGGTGCATTAATTATCAGATTATATTCCAGTAAGATGCAGATTTAAAAAAAAAAAAAAAAAAAGCAAGCAGCTTTATGGAATTTAGTCTTAAAGGAACTGGTGTGCAGAATGAACCTGCTACATCGTGCCAGTACCAGAGAAGCAAACTTTACGGTAGGTACTGAGTGCATTTTACAAGGCAGGGATGATGCTGTTAAAGATCACAAGGACACAGACTCCCACTCAGAACGCTGACAATGACTCTGTTTATTTCTGGGAATTTCTTAATTTCTTCCCTTTTATACTGTTCTACAGAGAACAACTCAATTGGTGAAACAAAGACAAACTTCTTCAATCACACTGGTCAAACCAGAGGGACATCAAGAAGATGTCCCTCCTAGGGAAAGGAATTACAGTTAGGAAAACGTGTCTCTTGTTGACAGAAAACTCTCTGGGAAAGAGTTTCAGAAAAACCAAAACATCACAGGCACAGGGCTAAACAGGGCCAGGGGAAGGATCACGTGCAGTCCTAGCAGCTATCCCACAGTCCAACACCTTCATTAGTGCCACAAGGGACCCTGGCGTGCAGGCACAGCTCCTTCCCTTTTTTCACCGTGTCCCTGGTGAATTGGAGGGTGGTGGCAGATCTCAGGGCTGTTTGCTCACAGAGAGGATGGATATTCCCAGACCTGCCTGAGACTCTCCTTCCTAAAAGACCCACAGCAAAAACATGGATGGGATCAGACCTGTGTGGCACAAGGTGCCATCCAAGCAGTGCTTAAGTCATTTAGCACAACTCCCAGGAAGTCTCTGCTGGAGAAGAGGGGCCCAAAGGTCAGCTCTTCAGCTCTGTGCTGGAAGAGTTCTCCAGTTGCACAATAATGCAGTGAGAGCAGAAGGAACAAAGCAGCCCTTACACCTTGCAGAAGAAGGTACCTGTGAGCACATCACTGATTCAGTCATAAAAATCTCCAACCTAAATTCTCAGGACAGCTTTTTTTGGTTTCCCATATCCATAAGCCCCAGCTCTGTCCTGTACCAGTCCTCTGCTCTCTGTTCACAGCAGTGGAGGATCACACCTGATTCTCATCTCTTCCTCTGCTTTATTTCTCATGTGTTGGGGGAGACCAGTGTTCTACCAGCAGCTGACTGCAGGGAGACTTCCCAGGCAGTGAATGTCTGTGAACCTCTCCTGTCCATGGTCATGCTGTGCTTACTGCATGCCTGGGCTTGCTTTCCCAGAGAAGCCCCAAATCTCTCAGGTGGAGCAGCACACTGAGCTCCTGAACAAGCCTGGCAGATACCAGGTACCAGGCACTGGCACCCTCCCCTGTCCCTCACTTCTGATTTCTTCAGAAATCAGAGTGACTGCCATCAAACAAGTTCTCCACAGTCACTGTCACCAGCTCAGAGCCAGTTTGGCTCACTTGGGATTTGGCAACATCACAAGAGTGGCATCATCAAAAGAGATTATGTGCTCTGCTGCTCCTTGCTCCAGTGTCTGAGTCACCTGTGTGGAAGGAAGATGACCCAAGGGTCAGACATGAATAGCACCACTTTCCTATGGATCCCTTTGCAGCTCACACTTTTCCCAGCCCCAGCTCAGGTAATGACATTCAGCTTCACACCACAGGTCTGCAATTACAACAGGCATGAGACTAATAGGAAACTCCAAACCACACACACCAGTGATGCAAAAGAAGACAGGAGAGTAATTTAAATATTTCTCTCCACAAATTGCTATAATTTAGCTCCACAAGCAGTCGTAGACAGTAAACACTGTGATTATCCACTGGAGGAATGCTATCCCAGGGAGTCTTGCACACTGGGCTCCCTCATCCAAGAAACTCTTCCTGACTGATGGATGAGATATTGAAGAGGAAGAGGCCAGGTTCAAAGCTAGCACTGGGCCTCCAACAAAACAGCTGCAGAGTCACAGGGTGTCACTGAGATGTTAACAACCCCTGAGTAACCAGGCACCTCCACACACACTGCCAATCCTCCTCCTCAGCCCCTTGAAGTCATGACTGAGCTGCTTTCCCTCCAGCAAACCTGCTTCATGCCAGCACAGAAATCCCAGAGCATGGTAGGCTGGGGGTCTGCATCATGGACCCCTCCAAAAATGGGGCAATCAGGGAGCAGAAGGGGCAACAGGGCCCACAGGCTGGATTTGAGAAGAATAAGAGGGTGGGAGAGCAGGGTGGATGAACAGTGCAGTGGCTGTGACACAGAGCAGTCCTTACCTGCACAATCCAGGCAGCAGTGGCTTGGAGAAGGCCACCTTGGGATGCTCAGTGCTGAGGTGCCCCTCCAGCTTGCCCTGGGAGGGGAAGAGCTCCCCACAGAGCTCACAGATGAAGGTGCTGCCTGTCTGTGTGAAGTGCTGGCTGGTGACACGGCTCTGCAGGGCCCCCAGGGAGCAGAGGGCCATGGAGCAGTACAAGGAGGGCCAAGCAGCAGAATGGTTGGGAACCCATGGGAGAAGCACTGTCCTGGGACAGCCAGGATGAAGGTTTTGTCACAGCAGCTGCACTTCAGGGAGGAGGATTTGGAGGAGTGGTGGTTCTGAGCTGCAAAGACATCAGGGTGGTGGGTCCTGTTGTGGTACCACAACCCTGATAACTGCTGCAATGACAAGGATCAAATCACGGTTACCATCCAAAGCTGTGGGCTTTAAACCAAAAGAGAGCAGCTTGAGATTGGGAAGGAATTCTTCCCTGGGAGGGTGGTGAGGGCCTGGCCCAGGTTGGCCAGAGAAGCTGTGGCTGCCCCATCCCTGTCAGTGTCCAAGATCAGGCTGGATGAGGCTTGGAGCAACCTGGGATAGTGGACAATGTCCCTGCCCATGGCAGGGCGTGGAACAAGATGAGTTTTAAGGTCCCTTCCAACCCAACACCCTCTGACATTCTATGATTGTGTCCCAGGGACAGCATGACAGCCAGAAACTATGTGGAAAGCAACAGAACAGGGGAGTTGTGCTCAGCAGGTACAAGACCTGCTTCCTCCCACCAGACAAGCACTAACACCTCGCTGTGTTTCCCCACTGTCCCTGATGAGCTGAATAGATCTGCATCCCTGATCCTTGTCTCATTCACTGCAGGTCTCTTCTGGTGTGAATTCTTGTTCCCTTGTAGCAATGTGTTCCCACACACATTCCCTCCAAGGCATGCCATTTGCAACATGACTATTTTTATTCCTACACTTCCTGGCAGCTGGAAACTTGAGTGTATGACATTCCTGAGGGTCCTGATGGGCAGATACACAGCACTTTGCAGCCAAAACCCATCTCTCCCCATGGACCTGTCTTTGCCCTATGGACTCTGCCCCTGTACAATTTTTGCCCCTGCCAACCCCAAACTGCTGCATGTGGCTGCACCCTGGTACAGGAGCAGGGAGCAGCAACGTTGGCATATGAGACCAACTCCTGGGTGCACCAGCTCACCTGGCAAGCCTTGTTACACATTTCACAGGTAAAGGGCTTTCCCCCAGCATGGGTCACCATGTGGCACTCCAGGAGAAATGGGGCACTGAAGATTTTGGAGCAGGTAGGGCAGGGGTGGCGTTCCTAGGAATGGGCTTCATGGATGTGCTTGTGGTGTTCCTGCAGGGTGGCAAAGCTCATCTGGCTCTTCTTCCAGTCATAGGGATCTTCAGGGTCTGCTGCCCAGAAACACAGCAAAAACCAGAGAGGGCCAAGAAATCAAGGGAAAAGAAGAGAAGAACTAAGAGGGAAATTCACAGAGGGAGGGGGAAAAAAGGGAAAGAAATGTTACTTCCCAGGTGAAAACTAAAACTGGACTTTGGGCTTTACAAATAGGTAGTGCTGCTCCTGCTCATTGACTACTTGCTGTGGTGGGCTCCCAGCAGCTTGTTTGCTGGAAGCCACCCTGCCATTGGTTTTGGGATAGCCCTACTCACAGCATCAAACCACTAAATTCTCACTTTTCTTGGGAGGAAAAGTCCCCCCAGGAGACCCCCAGCAGACACCAGTAACACCTTGGCATGCAGCTGCCACTCAGCCTATGCTTGAAAAACTTCATCTCTGCCTTCCTCACTCTGGGAAGAGCTCAGCACAGTGTCCCCTCGCACAGCACCACTGCCCCAGATTTCCAACCAACTAAAGACCAGATGACAGATGTCAATAGACCTGGAAATCTTAAGACACCAAGTGGTGATCCATAATCTGCAAACACATCAAGGGAGAACAGCAGACTGGAGCACTGGTTTCCAGTCTGTCCTGTTCTGTCAAAAAAATCTAAGATTTCTTTCCACGTCCCTTCAACCAACCCAGTCAGTTGTTCTGACTTAAGTGAAGAATGATTTTTCAATCTACCAGTAGATGGTAACTTTTTTTTTTTTTTTTTTTTTTTTTTTTTAAACAAGACCATGGAGAAGAAAAGCCTTTTTTATGGCGCTCTTGACACATTTCTGAGATTTGAGAGTAAGACAAATCTTGACAAACATGATCTCCTAAATGACTGTAGAGAGCCCTGGAAAGCAGATGGCTATAGAGGAGGTTATGGAGTTGGCTGAAAGAGCCAAACCCTGCTCTTGCATGCACCAGCTGCCAAGAGTGACAGTGCTCTGACTACAGCAGGGTTCAAAGGAGAAGCCAAGAGATTCCATGTTGTACTTCCACCAAAGAAACCAATCCATTACTTGCAGCGCTGAGCATGGTTGGGGATGGATGCAGTTTCTTCCACCAGGATGCTCTGTGCCTTCCAAGTGCTTCAGTTCACCTAACTTAATTACCAGAAATTTTTGAGAGCTTTTTTTGCAGTAGAGATGCAAAAACTGTTGTTTTCAAATGGAAGTGCAGACTGAACGCATCTCCATGCAGCACACACATTCTCAGAAATGTGAGGTCTCAGTTTTAATAGGAAGCTCACACTCCTCAGACATGAGGCTGGCAGGTATCACTCACATCTCGTGACAAAAGCCACAAGGTCCATAAAGTCACCTTCAATACGTGGGCCTGGTAAGCAGTGATGTCAGAGCTGAGTAGACTGGCCTTGAAATTAAGATATGGAAGTTCAGTGCAAGGATCTGTAGAACGCCAGAAAGAAGCTGGTACCTGGCAATCCTCTTCTGGACACTTCATCCAGGATAGATGTTTTTGCCAAGTAAATAACATTTTCTAGGGCTTTTGTTTTTGATGACGCTGCTTGCTTGATTTTTGTCTCAGCCTTGGCTTGAAGCCCTGAAGAGCCACTCAGTGGCAGCAGTCTGCTCTCTTTGATAATGCTGCCAGAGAGGCAGCAGCTGCCAGGGCAGTCACGCTGACTCCCCGGGCCCCTCTGCTACACACGCCAAGGTGTCCAGGAGTTCACATGGGCTGTGCATTCACAGACACATGAATTGTCTGCTCATCTGCTCCAGAGTCATCAGGGCACATCCCATGGACAGACAGAGTCAGGGGGGTGGGACAAATGCCTGCAGCAGCAGCAGGTGACAGAATCAATGGCAGATAAGAAAGAATCACCCTTTCTCTAGAAATCAAAGCCATGACCAGGTGAAAATGCCAGCTGGATTGGTGGCAGCTCTTGGTGGAGCTAGAAGAGAGGATCTGAACTGGGAATGAATTGGATTTGCAGTGTAGGACCTCTCTCAGGATGCCACTGAGGCAAGGAACGGGAGTGGAGCATGTGCTGTCATCCTCCAATCCCTACAACTACAGCAGTCATCAAGCTTCATATACATTACCTGCCTCACTCCCACTACAGAATACTAAGGAATCCTTAAACCAAGTCCTGCTGGAGAACTGCCCCAAACCCAGAATGGCAGGTAGAGCAAATCAAGTCATTAGGAATTTCAGTACTTCCCCCCAGATGGGGATGAAAACTCTGCATTTGCTTGCACATGTGCAGGAGGCTGCTCATCTCCCTGCAGGAGGCAGGCTCCATGCAGCAGAGATGCCCTGCAGCTGCACCTGCATTTCTGTCAGGAGCTCCACAAAGTTCTCTCAGCATTGTCACAACAGTTTGACCCTATAATCCTCTGGGCTCCAACTGCCTGAATTCAGTGAATGGAAAAAGGAACAGCTCAGCTTGCAGCTTCTTCTCAAAGGGCTTCAAAGGTAGGGGAGACAGAAAAAGCCCAGCCACCCACTCCTGCCCGGCTCACTAATGCTCAAGGCCTTATGCTCAGCACACCTGGATTCACCGTCAAGCAGAGGATGAACATGACAAATCAGAATTTGCTTGCTCCCAACCACGACTGCTGCTGTGTTTCCTGCCGCAGCAGGTTGTTTCCTGCACTAGCCCATGGTGCAGGAAACACTGCATTTGTGTTCCCTGCACTAGCCCGTAGTGACCAGCCTGTCCCCGCTGCCTGCACCCGCCCCGCAACCGCGTCGCCCACAGCCGCCACATCCCGAATCCCGACCCTGAAAACCTGTGGCTGCTGCAGGGGCGGGGCTGCGGCCACGGCAGCCTGTTCTCCCCAACGGGAGGAACATGCAGCTTGCTACTCTTTGGAAATTGTGCCCAGCCCACCGCAGGAGCTGCGCAGATGCAATGCAGATTGCAGCACACATGCTCCCTGCTAAGCTGGTGCCGACAGACCACTGGGGTTCTCGTGGTAATGCTGTCCCTGTCTTCTGTTTCTTTCACCTTCTCTCGTTTCCCCTCTCTGCTCCTTTTCCTGTCCCCCATCAGTAGGAACACTTAACCTTTTTTATCAATAAACAGTTCTCGGACATATTGTCGCATTTGCACTTTATTTTCTTCTTAGAAATCTATGAGAAGAATCCTTCCCAATTCCCCCTTTTGTAGTAGAACAGGACAACACCCTTTACTGCATTTTCTGCCCCCTTTTTATTTTATTT
>JADMLD010000590.1:0-40398 GCA_017589585.1 Phylloscopus whistleri | reverse complement strand
AGTCTGGTATTAATTCATCACTTCATTGCCTGTGTAATGTTCTCAATGTAACAAAAACGTGTACTTTCTCTCCAGGTACCTTCCTGATACTTACCTCCATTCCACTCAAACATGTCCCACAACACATTGTAAACGTGCATCCATTGCTAAGACTCTACACATTTCTCATTCAGTCAAAAGTTCTGAACAATACAAAAGCAGTGAATGTATTTTAAACTTGCTGAAAGGAAGGTGTCTGTAAAGCAGTGAGACCAGAAAAGGAGCTCTAATTAGAGACAACAGCGTGAAGAAGAAGGTGCAGGTCAAAACCACGCCTGTTTATATGATATGTCTACATATGGCTTTTTGGCTATAATGATACATCTAATTGTGTTTAAATGTGTTAATTTTACAGGATATCCTTCTGTTTATGTGACAAATGTTTCTATTTCTGTTAAATCCTTTCTATATTATTTCCCACATCCATACGGTTCATTTCCTTAGTGCTGAAGTGTCTCCTGCTTTGGCAAGCCTCTCTAACAAGGAATGATGAGGACAGGGCAGGGGCTGGGACTGATGGAGGGAGAGAAGAGAATTCAAAACATGCCATCACTAAAACTTCAGACACAAACCTTTCCCTGTTCAAGGGCACTGCCAGCCACGTGCTGCAGCTGCAAGCACAGAGCACACTGGCACTGCCCCCTCTGCTTTGGCACACTGGCCCCCTGCTCCTCCTGGTGCCCTGGTGAGCTTGTGTGACATGTGACAGACAATACATAATCTCTGCTAATTGTGACAAAATAGGTTTAATCCTGATAGAAAAATGACTGGGTAAGAGTGCTGAATTTGTTTCTCATTACACCTGTTTCATTTGGCATCATTTACATCAACTTCTACAACACACTCCTTGCCCAGTGCAGAGACAACACAGTGAAGAGCACAAGCGCTTCTATTTTGGATTCTATTTTGGCTCATACACAATCAACCCATTTTCTATGCTGGAACTATTTATTTCCAGCAATGTGAAATGAGCCAGAAAGAATACCACTTGCCTATCAGATGCCAAGGAGAACTCAGAGGAATGACAATTAGAATGTTTCTTGATGTGGTGAGAGCAGTTGATATGAAGCGTAGAGAAATATCTGAGATGCAGCCCTTCAGTGTTATTTTTGCAGCTGTTTCCAACTTCAAAGTTTTTCCTTAAGCTGATGAAAAAAAAGAAGGCAGATGAAAGCAGGAGAAAGGCACAACAAGCCACCTTGCCAAGTTTATGCCTAGATGGTAGACATTCCTTACTTCTGTGGATTTGCTTTTTCTACTTTTTTATCTCATGTAATGCAAATTATATACTAAGTAACACAGTGCTTAAAAGGAAAAAAAGGTGTTGGAAGATGATCTTTATGCAAGGCACTAGGTGTATCTATAATCATCTGACAATAAGTCATGTATTTTGCATATATGTGTGCACTATGAATAGTCCTCTTGATTTCAATGCAGCCATCAACAATTAACCATGCACAAGCCTGAGGGTTTGTGCTCTACCAGTCATTTTACACACAGCATTTATTTATACACCACCCAAGGCAAAGAGGATTTAAGACTCTAGAACCATGAAAAATAAAAAAGTCAAAGCTAGTGCATTTTGAGCATTTATCCAAGTCCCATCAACTTTACCAGCAGCTTTTCCTATGCTTAATTAACTTACATTTTTGGTCTGCAAAGCTTACGAGTTTTTCATGCTTCTACAATGTAATGTGATGTTCTTACATGAGCAGTTCCTAACTGAGATATTCTTAACCAACTCATTTTGTAAAGTGAACTTTAAAAACTATCAATCCATCTTTCATCTTAGCTTCAAGGAAATGTCCACTTTTAATACTTTTAAAAATAGTGATCTCAGTTTGTTCCTATAGGGCTTTTCTCTTTATCTGATAATAAAATCAATTTATAGCTTTGAAATTCAGCATGATTTTCTGTCCAGATACATGTAGGAGATGGAAGGATACCTTTTCATTGGAAACGCATATCTTAGAAAGGATTATTTCAGTTTCTTCCCCACCCTTTCTAGAAAAAAACCCCCAAATTACCTTTGAACTGAAATACTAGCTCCTTGGTGAGAACCTTCCCAAGAGGACAAAATGCTATCTGTGGGAATCACCTCAGGATCAGTCCTCTGGAAGCCTCTCAGCTACTATAGACCTCCTGATGTTCCCACTCACACTTTCAGAATAATATTGTTCATAATTTGGAGGTTTAGATTGGACATCTGGGAGTATTTCTTCACAGAAAGAGAGATTAGATATTGAAATGGGCTGTCCAGGGAGGTGATGAAGTCACCGTCCCTGGGAGGGGTTAAGGAAAATTGGATGTAGCACTCAGGGCCTTGCTCTAGTTGACATGGTGGTGTTCGGTGGACTCAATCTGAGGTCTGACCGGACTGATTCTATGATAAGCTGCCGCACGCTGCTCTTTCGAAAGCCCCCTGAAATGTCTTTGTTTCGTGATGCTGACACCAGGAGCCCGGCGGGCGGGCCGGCGCCCAGGCCGCCCTGCTGCCGCCCCGGGCCCGGGCCGCGCTCCCTCAGGGCAGCGCTGCGGCCATGGCTCCGTGCCCGGCACGGCCTGCCCCGCTCCCACCGCGGGGCTCCAGCTCCACCTCCCGGCCCAGCCGGGGCGCCGGGCGGGGCCCGGGGGTCGGCCCCGCCTGGCCCGGCTCTGCCGCCCCTCCCGGCCGGCACCGCCTCCCGCCCCGCCCCGGAAAGGGCCTCCCGGGCCCGTCTCTTCCGGGGGCGGTGGGGCCGGCATGAGCGACGTGGTGGAGCGGACGCTGAGCGCCCTGCCCGGGCTGCTGGGGCAGCACGACCCGGGCGCGGGCCCGGGCGGCAGCGGCGGCCCTGGCAGGCTGTCGGCCTCCTCCCGGCTCGGGAACCTCATCCGGAGCATCACGGCGCTCACCTCCAAGCACGTACGGGCTGCGGGGCCGGGCTCCTCTCCCTTCCCGCCCCAGGGGAGCCGGCGCGGGGCCGGGCGCGGGCGGCGTTTCCCCTCGGCTGCGGGGCTGGGGTCGGGCTGAGCTCGGGAGCCCACGATAAACCCCCGATAAACTCCCCGTGTTTGTGGGTGGCCCGTTCTGCTGCTTTGGGCACGGGCTGGGCAGGCACGGCCGCAGTGCTGGAGGCGAGCGGCCCCGGGGCGAGGTACACACTGCCCTGAGGAGAGCGTGGGGCACCGCCGAGCTACCGTGTCTCCTCTGAGGCTCCCTTAACGTTTTGCCTGTGAAATCTGTGCGAGGTTAAAACAAGTTTAATTTTTCCAGGAAGAAGAAAAATTAATCCAGCAGGAACTAACCAGTTTGAAAGCAACAGTTTCAGCCCCCACCACGACACTTGTAAGTTCTGTTAGTGGCTGCAGGCTGTGGAACAGCACACCGGTTTGAAGGACAGCAGTGTTCTCACTCTATGACAGGTGGATGTGCAGGTTGTCTGCTTTATAGATGTTTAATCATCAGCATTAAAAAGTACCAATACATATAATCTTGCAACATGGTTAAAATAGTGAGAACACTGTGATTCTGTTTGATGTAAATCAACTGTAACAGCATGACCCTACTGTCATTCTTTAGTTTCTGAAATAATACACACAGCAAAAGTGGGTGATGAACTGCTTCTATCAAATAATGCTCTTTGCAGGCTGACATTGTTCTTACAATTAGTTCATGCTCTTTAAGGAGCTGTGATTTGTTGTTTGCACTGTTGTCATGTCTGAGTTTCAGGAAATGATGTATTGTGATTTGAATTAGTTGATACTTATGTCAGTTGCATGAGTGAGGATTTTTGAAGGGAAAAATAAAGTTTTATCTTGCACGTAGTGAGAAACCATCCTAAGTCAGGGTAATAATAGGTAAAAATTAATTTCTGTTAGCAGTGTCATCATCATAATGCTTCAGATAATTCATATTTTTTATGTTGTCATAGTTAATCTGCTGTTGATCACATGCATGCTAATCAAAATAAGAACTTTTTTAGGGGTAGAATGGGGGAGTGCTGCCTTTGTAAGCAGAAATTTAATACTGCTTTGCAGAAGTTGTTCATGGCAAAGAAAAAATTATGAATACTGAGATTTTAGAAAACGTGAATAGATGTGTTTTTATGAAATAAAGCTTTCTGTTTCAGTAGAGCAGTGAAGAAGAGCATAAAACATGTTGGACTTAAATTTTTCAATAATTTGTTTCTGGTATTTCAGAGGCTGATGAAAGAGTGCATGGTGAGACTCATCTATTGTGAAATGCTGGGCTACGAGTCTTCCTTTGGATACATCCACGCAATCAAACTTGCCCAGCAAGGGAATCTTCTGGAGAAGAGAGTTGGTACGTGCATGGAGCTGTAGCCTTTATAATGTTCTCAAACTCCCAGTTTTAAAAGTTTTCCAGGATTTATAATTCATGTCAAAATACAACCTACTTAAAATGTTTCTCTACTTTCTTGGTTTTGTTTCATGGTATGTTACTTTTTGAAATTATCTAAATCCTTAGCTTGTGAGATGCTCTTTGTGTGCTTGCAGCACAGAAGGCAGGGGAAATGAATTTATTTTGAATCATCAGTTCTTTCATTGTTTTGAATTGCAACACCAATAAACAAATAATTGAAGAGAATATTTGTTAAACGCATCAAGTGGAAAATGAATTTCTGTCAGGATCTGGTTTATTTTCCAAGTACTAGTGCAAGATGAGACAAAGATGGTTCTGTCAGACAAATATTTTCTGTTTTGGTGCTTGTAGGATTTTTTTTTTCTTTATTTTAGAAAGAGCTGTAGGGAATGAGGCAAATAGGGAGGCCCTTACAGCACAGAGGCAGGTTGGTGTAGGTTGCTTAAAGTTCTCTGGACAGGAGAGAACTTAAGTGCCCTTAGGCTTTGATCTGATAAAAGGATGTTATCGAGAGAGTATGTGTGTGTTTTCGTTTCTTTTGTTGTTGTTTTTGTGGTGATACATGGTCTTTTCAGATCCTGGTGCAATATACCTGGGTTTGTACTGAGGAGTTGTCAGCTGAACTGGTCAAGATGAGTGACTCCTTTACCCAGTGTGAACCTGGATTGAGGAGAGTGAACTCTCCTTTTGTGTATGTGCTGAGCTGATCATGGCCGTGATCATAAGCAGATAGATCAATCTGATAACCCAGCCATTAGAGTTATTTATTTTCAAGTTGTTCATTTTGATCCCCAAGCCCTGTATGAGCCAAGAATTCTCTAAAATTTAAACTACAGTTCTTGCTATAAGTTTTGGCACACTCTCCTTACCCCCCACTTAAGTTTAAAAGCAGAGAGGGGCCTTGGAAAAAAGGTTTCTGGCAGGTTTCTTTTCCTGGGTTCTGGAATGGTTTCCTCATTGTTAAGAAATAACAAAGGAGTTTTTGGCATAGGATGGTGGATTTACTTTTGCATATTCCAAGTTGAATATAATTTTTTTTGAAGAGCAATTTTCTTGTTTAAAAAAATAAAGTAACAGATATAAGGAAGTGCACTTGTGTAGTCTAAAAGTAACAGACTTTTCCCTGTGCCGAGAAGATGCTAGTTTTCCAGGAAGTGATTTATAATATAATGGTTCTCTTGACTGTTCTTTAGCTGTAAAGGTATTGTAATGTCTCTATTTCTCACAACTTAGGAATTTTTATCTGTTATTTATTGAGCTTTACTGCAACTTAAATGTAACAGATTTGCCTGGAAAAAGAGAGTCTTGATATTTATCAAAACATGAGCAACTGTTATCCAATAAGTTGTTTTTGTTGGGTTTTTGTAACTGTTTGAGTCAACTCTTCTTGTGTTACAGACAATCTTAAAGTCTCTGTCATAAAGTTGCTTATTGCTTGAAAATAGTAATGAAGGCTGCTTTCTTTTATAGGTTACTTGGCAGTTTCCCTATTTCTACATGAGAATCACGAACTGCTGCTTCTACTTGTGAACACAGTTGTGAAGGTATAGTGTTTGTGTAAAAAAACCCAACCAAACCGAAAATCTTACAGGCACAAGAGAGGCTGTTCCCATGTGCCAGGAGATGAGCCAGTGGGGAAGACCTGGTTGATGAACAGAGAGCTTTGGCTGGAATTTGGGGGGATGGATGGGGGGGCTGTGGGGTGAAAAACTTGGACTGATTTTTCCTGTTTTGTCACACAACATCTAATTACTTCTGTATTCCTCTCTTTAAGTTGCTGTTTCTTTGATTAGCAAAGACAATCTGAAGTGGCTTTTTAATTTGATCTTGATATTCATGAAGCCATATTTTAAAAGTTTTTTCAGAGGAGATATGCCATAAACTTAACTTTATAAATGTGCCAATTGTATACATTCTCGACTCCAGGAGGAGCCATGCATGCATATTGCAATGTTAGCTCTGGCTTTTAACTGATGGCAAGTTTCTCTTGCCTTCTCTGAGCTCATCTGATGACTTTGACAGAAAATGGAAATACATTTTGGGGTGCCACTGAAAATCTATTATTGCTGTCTCTTACATGGAGTGATTATGACTTGTTATAACTCTTTCTGTGTAGGCCAAACTCCAGAAATTATAGATTGAAAGTGATGCTCATTTTGTTGCTGTGATTGAAAACTGTTTTATTTTGTTTAAAAATATGGCTTGAAATTCACAAAGAACTAAACCAAAATAAGGACTGAAACTTATCTGGGAGAGATGAACAAAGCAAGTTATATCAGCTGGAAATCCTACACATGTAATTTGTTTTGAAAAATAAATTGTCTTTTAAATAAATAGATTTATATCCTGTTAATTTAAAGTTTTTAGATGTAGGATTTATTAATCTTCATAAATTCATCCAGCTTTTTGTTTTGGTTTAATGTTACAGTGAGGTATACCTACTATATTTAATTGTATTTAGGACAGACTGAGATTGTTAGTTTTGTAGAGTATTACTTGTATTTGCTTCTTAGGAAGTAGGTAATATTTTAGTGTACAGATAGGTAATTGACAGTATTATTGAGCTTGCACATTTTTTTAAAATTCTTTTGGCTAGATCAAAAGCAGTAGAGTACTATTGAATTCTGTGGGAAGTGACTCATCTCCCTGATCCAGATAGGGACTCCACATATTTTTGCAATCATTTCAGTAAACAAAAATTGATTGTAGCTCCACATGCTAATGTTGCACACATTTAAAATAAGAATGTTGTTCTGTAAGAAGAGTGTGAGGAGCTGCCTGTTCCTTCTTCCTGTGGACAGAAGAGCCTGATGAGCTCAGGGAGCTCTTGAGCATGAGCAGGTTGCTGGCTGTGGGTGGTCTCTCTAGAGGGGTAGGTCCAGCCTGCTTGTGAGGTTTGGGGATGTCTGTGCAGAATTTAAAAGTCTAAGAAAAAATTATCTGTCTTTTATGTAACAGGACTTGCAGAGCACTAATCTTGTAGAGGTGTGCATGGCATTAACTGTTGTCAGCCAGATCTTTCCACGGGAGATGATTCCAGCTGTTCTGCCCCTAATAGAAGACAAGCTTCAGCATTCTAAGTATGTATTCATTACAGAATTTCAGATGGCCTTGTACAGCTGGATAACTTAATTTTGTAGGTCGTTTTAGTAAACTGGTATTTCTTCTCTCAATTGGTCTTTTCTAGTTATCACCTTTAGAAATTAATCCTCTCCTTGTGTTTTTTCTTGGATTCTGTCTCATTTATTTGCAGCTTGGCTGAGTATTGAATAGATAGCATTTTTTTTCATAGCCAGTGTGGTTAGGTAAATGTAATTGAATTTATTTGCTGGAGTCCTTTTAATCAAAATGCATGAAGAAGTGTTTTTAGAGTAGGTGGGGAAACAGATCCAGATCCTTGAACTTCGCTGATACTTCTTTCATAAAGCTCTTTAGAGAAACTGATAAAGGTGTGTCTGTGGATACCCTTGATTTGTTTGAAAGGTAGTTTACTATATCCCATAAAGAGAGAAAAATGCTGTAGTTGTTGATTAGAAAGGGAATTGCAGAATGAATTAATTCAGCAACTTCTAGACATGTGTTTTTGGAGCTGCATGTATGACCACAGCAGATGAGTCATGGCCTCTATCATTGTGTATTTGGTGGACATTGTTTTAAATCATCAATCTGACATCCATCCCTACCAGGGTTTAGAGTTGGCTTTGTCACTTCCTCACTTAGGAGGTATTTGCAAAGTCATTTGTTACCAGTATTTAAAACACGGAGTCTCATCTCTACAAATCATAATACTCTGGAATCTGGCAAGTTTTTTTGTGAAGTCAAGTACTTCTTTTGTTACGTGTAAATCTCATTTCAGGGAAATTATCCGAAGAAAAGCTGTTCAAGCTTTATATAAATTCTATCTCATTGCTCCTAATCAAGTTCAGCACATCCATGATAAGTTCCGGAAGGCTTTATGTGACAGGGATGCTGGAGTCATGGCTGCTTCTTTGCATATTTATCTGCAAATGATTAAGGTAGGCAAAGAACCAGAAGCACAACTAAATTTGGGAGATATTTTTATATGTTTTTTATTTTATAAATACACACAGTGTTCTCTACAAAGGTTTTGCAGAAAAAACTCACTTGTAGCAGTTAGGAAAGTTAATTTGTGTGGTCATGTGTTAACATTTGTTTCTGCCAGTTCTCCATTTAGCTGGGCAGATCCACTTCTTGCAGGCTCTGAATGTTTAGCTGGGTCCTTAGCAGAGGATCTAAGTCCTACAAGGGAAATTTCCTTGTAAATGTGTTACACCTGCTCCCTTTGCAAATGTGTGAGAAAAGGGCATAGCAGGGAAGTGAAGAGCTTAGGGGTGCTGAGGGTTGAGAGCAGAAGTCTGATTTAAAGAAATTATACCATCAATGTAGGTATTTTGATCTTACTCAAGTTGTGGATTATTTTTACTTCTGAGTTGTTGTATTGAAGTATTTGAATTGTCTTTAATTTTCTTTTTGTAGGAAAACTCATCTGGATACAAGGACTTGACTGGGAGTTTTGTAACCATCCTGAAGCAGGTGGTGGGAGGAAAGCTCTCTGCTGACTTCAACTATCACAGTGTCCCAGCACCATGGTTACAAATTCAGCTTTTAAGAATTTTGGGGCTGTTGGGAAAAGATGATCCAAGGTAATCAGATTTTTCTCTGTAATTAATAATTTGAAGGTGCAAAGAGTACAATAACAGCCTAAACATCATAGACTGTAAGAGGCTTTCAATGTCAAAATTCTTGCACATTTGTTTTTAACCCAGACAGCGGATTGATTTCTGCAAAAGTAATTTCTTAGGTTCTGGATTATCTAAACAATTGTTGTGGAATATGATTAAAATGTAATTTTACTGGGGCTTCTATTACAATGGTAGCAAATAACAGTGAAAATCTGGAGTAAAGCTATTTTTAAAAAGTACTGCCATTTTGTGAGGACCTAGTTGTCTCTGGTCCTTTTCCTATTGACCTTTTTATTTATGCCAGCAGCAAGAGAAGTGTTTTTATTCTTATAATATGACAAATGTTTCTTTTGAAATCTTCAAGCATCCTGTTAAATGCTGTTTAGGATCATGTTACAGAGCTCTGCTGTGTTAAAGGAATTTGTAGATATGAATAATGTGTTACAGGTTTCAATAATAGCTTTGAACTGTTTGGCAAAATAAGACTACATGCTTATTAGTGCTGCAGTTAATTGCAAATATTTTCTTAAACAGGACAAGTGAATTGATGTATGATGTTCTAGATGAATCTTTAAGAAGAGCAGAGATTAATCATAATATTACATATGGTGGGTAAGGTTATTTTATGTAATTAAAATATTTGAAAAGATAGAAAATGGGTAGTTGATTGTGCTAAAATACACAGTACTCTTGAAAAATCTAGTTATAGTCTTAACATTATTTGTATTCTTAAGTGTCCAACTAGTAAATAGTAGCACAAGTGATACATTGCTGTACAGCATAATTTTTTTTTATCATTGAAGTAAAACACATGTATATACAGGGAATTCTGTTTGGCTCAAAAGCCTTTATCCTGTGTTTGCATTGATCTTGCCCATAAATACAGAAGTTCAGCTGCTTCATGCAGGCTTTTATTGGACATTGCTTCAGTTGAAATAAGCAATAAAAGAAAATCCTGCTGATACATCTCTGTGTGTTAGAAATGCTTTCATCTTCTCCTGACTTTTAATACAGACTATTTGCACTTGCCAAGAGTTAAACATTAAATTTGTTTTGTGCACTTAAAAGGACAAAGTGGGCAGTTCATTATGATTTGTACAAGGACATACAATTTAGGTATGTAGTTTTTGTTCACCTGTGGCAAGTATTTTGTAAAACTACAGTTGAAAATCCTAGACAAAAGAAAAATGTAATTCTGAGCGATGGCTCTTTCTTATAAAAAGTCATTGGTTATGGCATGTTTCTTGCAGGCAGTTTTGTTGTGTGCTAGTCTTTCTCAGGTTTAGTTTTTAATGGCTAAGGAAGAGAGGGGGTTGTCTATTGGACAGTTCAGTTTGTGACTGAAGTACAAGAACAACTGAAAATTACATCATGATTTTAAGCCCTAATTAACTTGGGAGACTAACTTGGTCTGAATCTTTGTCCAAATTGTTGTCATAAAGGAGTAATTAATTTTTTTGTATTGTTTAGTTTACTTCTAGACTTTTCTCAAACAACTGTACAAAGCTGTTGGGTTTTTTCTGGCTTTGTGTTTCGATTTTTCATTCTTTTTTTCAAGAATGTTCTTGGGATGATTTTGGCTTTTGGTAGTATCTAAGAAATGGTATGAGTTACAAAAATAATTTGTCTCAAATCCTTTATAGTTGCTTGTTGGCTTTCTGAAGACTGTCCCAGTCCAGTGCCTTGAGCAGCTGTAGGAGACTTCATGGTTGGAAGAACTTTTAAGGACAGAAAGTTGTATGCACAATGGCAGGGGCTAATTAAAACATGCATGTACTAAAGGAGATAGACTTTTACCTGCTCTTCCTGATGTCAGATTGTACTCTCTGGTTAGATCCAGTGGGAGTGGGACAGCACTGCCAGTCCTCGAGGAGCACTGAGCTTGTTTGTTTGTTAAAAATTTTTGGATTATTAAAGTATTCAATTAATTATGTGTCTTCTCCTCCTGCAGCCATCTTGTTTGAATGTGTCCAAACAATTTATACCATTTATCCTAAATCTGAATTACTTGAAAAGGCTGCCAAGTGCATTGGAAAATTTGTTTTGTCACCCAAAATTAATTTGAAATACTTAGGTAAGCATGCCTGATTTCATTACAGTGTCTTAAATTTGGCCATAGTGGTAGCATTGCCTTGTGTCACTTGCAATCACTTACATTCCAGGTTTAAAGGCTCTGACCTATGTTATCCAGCAGGATCCAAACCTGGCACTTCAGCACCAGATGACAATAATTGAATGCCTGGACCATCCAGATCCCATTATTAAAAGGGAGGTCAGTGAATTTCTAAATGTCAAAAATTCAGTTAGCAATTAAGGTGGATGATAAGTTTTGTTAAATGAGTAGTGTAAAAATGTCATGTTTCCATAATTGTGAGAAAGCAGTTACAAACTGTATTAATGTGACAAGCTGTGTAGATAAGCAGTGTATTTCATTTAAGAATAGTTGCTCAATTTGTTGTACTAAAGCTGCTGTTTACCTGCTTCCTTTTTTGAACCAATTAATTTTTTGTGCTTTCTCTTTCAGACTTTAGAGCTTCTCTATAGGATTACAAATGGGCAGAATGTAATTGTCATAGTCCAGAAGATGCTTGACTACTTAAAAGAAAGCAAAGAGGAATATGCTATCATCAACTTAGGTGGCAAAATAGCTGAACTAGCTGAGAAATATCCTTTTATTTTTCTGAACTAGCTGAGAAATATCCTTTTATTTTTCTGGAACTTTGAAGTCAGAGCTCAGGCACCTGTAGCATTGATACCTATCAAAGCATCTTTCATGAGCTTGTGAATTAGGAAGTGTTAGAGCTGTGCTTTCCATCCTTTCAAATGCAAAGGAAGTCTACAAAAGAAAGCAGATACGAAAATGACTACAGTATGTCTTGTATTTCACTGAGAGAATCTAATTGCACACAAATTTTAGCTTTGGAGTTTAGCATTAAAGCCTTGTGTTTTAAATTCAAACTTTAAAGCCTTATACCACTGCATAGAGAGAGATGTCTCAGTGCTACTGGAAGTGCTGTTCTGTAACTCTGGGACTGATCTTCCCTGATAGAACTCTTCATCAGTGTATGGATTTTAAGAACAGCATATTTTGATAGAAATAAAGAAAAGATTTTTTAAAAATGCTATAAAAGATGAAAGTGATGATTAGGGATTTGGCTTATGATAGGCATTACTGTTAGACCTGCCACTGCCCTGCCACTGCCTGATTTCTCTGTGGGTTTTTGTCTGATAACTGGAGTTGTAAGCTCTTGATAATAGAGAGCTGCCTTTATCATCCTGTTTGTGCAGTGCTTAGCATGGAGTGGTGTACTAAAAAAAGCTCTCTGGTCCTGCAGTATGCAGAAACCAATGCAATGACATTGAATTTTCCGTGCTGTTAAAGATTTTCATTCATAAACTGTGTGTTTTCAGGACTTGTCTGAGAGAAGGCAAAAGCCAACTTTCAAAGTTAGCAAAGGCTGATCAAAAGTTAAATATATTTAAAAAAAGCAGTGAGGATTTCTGTGGAGTGCTTCAAAATCTTTTTGTAAAATTGTTAAGTCAACAGCAAAGCACTACTGAAAATAATGGTTTTTTATCATTGATGAAGCAATGCTGGGTAAGCAAAAGATTATCTGGAAGCCTAGCACAGGACAAGTGAGTGCTTAAAATAGAGTAGGACAAATGTGAACATACCTGTTCCTAGTGTGTAAGGCCTGCATAAACTCAACTTTTTCAACAGAGCAGTAACTTAAGACTTTTTTAACTGACCACCAGTTTTCATGACATTTAGAGGAAACACTTTCTACAAGATACAGGAATATTTCCTCTTTAGTTAGATGGAGCTGATATTTGCCCATCAGATCCCCAACTTACTGGGGAGGTCACGATGGGCATTCCTTAGAAAGCACACTGAATAAGAAAGAAAAAGTTATGCCTTAGCATTTCATTCCTTAACATGTGGACACGTATGCCCCTAACAATGAGTGGTTCATCCAGACAATGAATGCTGTGTTCTCAGTTGGAGGTGATGTTGTGCATTCTGATATCCCAAACAACTTTCTGAGGCTGTTAGCTGAAGGTAACTCCCCACATGCTCTGCAGAATTAGACATGTTCCTTAATAATCTGGGCTTGATTTCTCTTCTTAAAATGAACTTTGAGATGTTTGGTAGGATATGTTATTTGTGTTTCAGAAACTGTACTGTTTTCTGTCTAGGATTTGATGATGGAAAGGAAGATCATCAGCTACGGATGTATGCAGTAGAGTCTTACTTAGCATTACTTGAGGAGGAAGATAAATTGTATCCACAGAAATTCCTTCAAGTTATGAGTTGGGTAAGGTAGACACACCGTCACAATTCCATACATAGATTTGAGGACGCTGTCAAAGGTGATAATGTTTTTAATAAATATTTATTAAACTTTTAGTCATTTTTACTTGAAGTCAAGCAACATGTGAAATCTATTGTATTAACTTGTGGTTTGTGGAAAAGCTGACTTGCTCCCTTTAAGGCAAGTGACTGTTGGAATGGCTTAGCAGCCACCTGAATCTGAGAGCCCTCAGTGTCTTCATCCACATTAGCCAGATGTGGCTGTGAAATGCTCTTGTAGCTCTGCAAATGACTGGCCAAGTGCTGTGCTGCTGTTACGTGATACCTGGGGAAGCTTCAGGTCCCACCCAAGGGAGAGGCTGCAGTTTGAGGAAATGGTGTTTTGTTAGGGCCTAGTTATGTTTAGCTTTCTTTTCAAGACAGTTATTTGATCTTTAGAAAGCCAAAAGTTGGAGTCTCTTGAGTAAACACAAAGGTCACTTCAATCCTTTGACATATAAAACACAACGTGGTAAAGAAGTAACTTGGAGCATGTTTAAAAATAGTTTCTTGAATGTGAAGTGGATTTTATTGTGTTGTTACTTAGTACTATATTCTGATTTCAAAATTGAAAGCACTGCTCTAAAATGCATATTTTGTCTGTTCTTTGTGAATAGGTGTTGGGAGAATATTTCAGCCTTGTTACAGATGTTGATCCAGAAGTTATTTTGACAAAACTGCACAGCCTGCTGAAGAAGACTTTCGTTACTTCTGAAACTAAAGCGTGGATAATGGCTGCAGTCACCAAGATAGCATCACACACCTCTTGCTCAAAAACAGTGGATGAACTAATCCAAGAACTCAGCAGCTCTCTGGATACATGCCTGAGACAATATGGCTTTGAATTGAAGCATCTGTATGAAGACAAAGCACTGATGAAAAGCTTGCTCCCATTTGATGCTAGTTGCAGTGACCTGGTGGTAAGACACATGCCACGTGTGTTTTTCATGAACCTCTTTGTAGTTCAGGAGGATGAATATTTTGGTGAAAAGGTGTTTTCAAAATGAATGGTATTTGCAGTTCTCACTGGTGCAAGTCTGCTTAGAGTGAGCTTTCAGAAACACTTTTTCAGGCACATGGGATGAATCATAGTGTTCTGTACTGAAAGATAAAGAGCCATGGTGGTTTAGTTAAGTAAGCTGGAGTAGCTTTTAGCAAAAGTATCATTTCATACCCTGGTTTATTTTTAGTTGTCTTCTGTTTTTTCAAAGATGAGGTAGCCCTGCTTTAGTGTACTGCTTTTGAATTCCAAGGGTTTGCCTCCTATTTAAAAATTACTGATTTTGACCATGAAATTTCCACAGTAAATGATGAAAAGATTCTGTCCATGTAGCATTTTAACTGGTAGATATGGGAGATGTGACATGAAGATCCCAATTTGCTGATTACACACAATATTTTTCTGGTAACATCAGGCTCACATAGAGCAACTGATTTCATTGCCTTTTCTTTCTTTTTAATTGTGTGTAGGTAGATGCTTCCTTATCTTTTCTGGATGGGTTTGTGGCTGAGGGACTTGGTCGTGGTGCAGCACCATATAAGCCTCATCACCAGAGACAAGAGGAGAAACTTTCTCAGGAAAAAGGTGACAGTTTACTGCATTTTTTTAATACTGGTAAATTACCTGATAAAAGTGTACAGTTAATTTATCTTCTTAAAATAATAGTATCTTAATGCAGCTCTTGTCTGTACACAAGAGCTAAGTTCAACTTAAATCTTAGTTCCACCTCTGTCCAGCTGATTTTATATAGATTGCTGTTCTACAGGTGAGAAAGTCTTACTGTAATCCTTGCTGGTCTGTAGGATTTGAAATTTATGGGCATTATTAAAGTGAAATCCTGAGAAGTCCAGCAGTACAGGGATATCTATTTTCAGAAAATAGATTTCATTCTTACTTTTTTTAATGCCTCCTTGTAATTTTAAAATTGTCTGTCTTGCAGCTCTGAATTTTGAACCTTATGGATTGTCCTTTGCTTCAAGTGTGTCCTCATCCGGTGTCACTGGCAGGCAGTCCCCCACTGGTTTATCCTTTGGCTCTGACATATCTGGGAATAGTGCTGAGACGGCGCACAAAGAGTGAGTTAATTTGTGTTTGAAGTGAAGTACATTTAAGCTTCTGTTCTTGTCAGTGTTGTGAGGTTTTGTTGCTTCATTGCATGGAACTAGAAAGAGTTGCAGTTGAACTTGGAAACGTCTATCACATAAGAAGATGATCAGGTGGTGGCATCTGTGTAATAACTGGGGAAACAGCTGATGTGGTCAAACTCTTCTTCCACTTCATAGACTGCAGTTTAGGTGATAGTTAATGCAGTAAAACTGGGACAGCATTGCCTGATGATTATATTGTTTACTATTTTTTCTGCCATCTTTCTTTTTCTAAAAGATAGAAGTGAGGCTAAGGTTTGCAGTGTAAGATGCTCATTTTATTTTTGTGCACTACACATTAATTCCATATCCGCAGTTTCATACAAATTAATAACTTCATTTATACTCTGGTAAACAGGTATGCAGGAAACCTTTCCAGAATCTTTGTATTTTGCTGCTCACTCTTGTCTATCAAAGTACCCAAAGTAGTGAATGGTGTTAGAGTGCTGGCATGTTTTTATGAACATGTTCATGTTGCTGATCCTGCTTTGTTTTGTTTGCCTTTTTAGGACAAATACTCTGAAACTGGAGGGAGTACGCAAGCTGTGGGGAAAAGAAGGTTACCTTCCCAAGAAAGAAAACAAAACAGGGAAAGGAAACGAGCCACAACCAGTGCCTGGTGGCAGCTTATTAGCAGGGCAGGTGGCGGAGCCTCCTGCATTGCAGCCTGATCAAGGTGCCAGCCTGTCTGAGGAAGACAAAGAGAAGCAGCAGTTAGCATCAAGTTTGTTCATTGGGCTGGGATCAAGTGCTGGTGTCAGCCTGGTAAGTGATTCTTTTGAGACTTAACAGTTTAAAGTTTACATGTGGTCTTATTTAAAATTATAGATACTTGCAAATGGAGATCAAATTAATGGTAAGACAAACCTCTTCCCAAGTCATTGAAAAACTATTGAGGATTGCCTTTGAATGTGATATTTCATTGAAACCTGAAACAGTTTGATGAAGAACCTCTGAGGCAGATCTGATTTGGTAACTAGAACTTTCCTCTGTTTATATGCTGTTCTCCAAGTTTTAGTGTCAGTTTTCCTGAACAACTAAGGTTCCTGGGTTCCTTGACCCAGCCTTGCAGAGCTGTCACCATTTGTTTGGATTTGAGGTTAGAATTTGACACCCTATGTCAAGACCATTTTTAATTTATATATGGCAGTATGTGGAACATAAAAGAATTCACTATTAGGTAATATTTTTAAGACTGGCATCATACTAGCCAGATCAGATCTTGGCAGTTAGCACTGGTTAGCCAGAAACTACCTTTGCTTAGTCTTTAATAAGAGCTTTTAGTTCATTAAGAGAATCTAGAGTCATTCTTGCATTATAAGCTAATTTAGTACTCTGTAAGAGATACAGCAAACCCCTGGATCCATTAAAATGTTTGGAATCTATTTGTATTTGTCATCTGTTTTGATTCCTTGGTCCTTCCTCACTGTTGCATGGTGCTACCAGTAACACAGCTGGTTGCTAGGAACTTTTCCACCCATTTTTTTTCTCTCTCCTTTTCAGATGGGCAAAGCAGACACAACTACTCAGAAGTTCAAAAGGAAATCAAAGACAAATGAAACTCAACAGTTGAGTGAGGAGACATCAGACTTCCAAAACAGTGCTGCCTCAGATTTTGGTCCCTTACTAGATACAGTACCTGTTAATATGGAGGACTCTGAGGGAAGTATGCACACAAGGTTAAGGAAAGCCTCCCCTTGTTCTTCAGATATTGTAGAAGACAATTTAGCATTTGAAACACCTCAGTCCCTCAGAAAATCTGTGCTGGATGACAGACTTTCAGCTAACAGGCTGTCACAGTCATCTTTGTTTGCTGATAGTAATATTGAAATTTTTCAGCCTTCTCCAAGTGATCAATGTGAAAGTGCCAGTGAAACACCGTTGGTCCCTTCCTTACCAGAAGAACTTGAAGGGCTTCCTCACTCTGAGAGAGTGGGACTTTGCCAGAGTGATGCCTTAGCTCTGCATTTTTGTAAGGTGTGGACAGATGACTCTCTGTTGCTCATTGTTTTCGTTTCTAATAAAACCACTTCTGCACTTCATGCTGTGAATTTAGTGTTTGAAGAAACAGAACACTTTCAGGTAAGAAACTTTGTTTCCATTGTATTTTAAATTCATTTGGAACTTCTTGCTTTTTGCTTGCATTTAACTGTGCAGTGTTTGATTTAATGTGATAGCTATGCCTTTTTCCAAAGTATTTCCTTAAAACCTGTGGTAAAGCTGTTACACATATTTTTAAAAGGAGGCGAAAGCAATCTCACTATAAGCTTACTGGCATTGGCTATAAAAGTTAGCCTCTCACTTTTTCAGTTCACCTTGATTTTGTTTGCCTCTGTATAACGAATATGTGTGATTTTTCCATTCTGAATGCAAAGACTGAAAACCAAATGCAAAACCTCACTGGTCCTGCTTGGAGCAGTGTGACTTGAGTTCACCTCACTGTGTAGCTTCCTTTTTTCTGGGTGTGACTGTTGTGCTTATGCATTCATTTGTATTTACCTGATAGGCAAACATGATGCTTTCCTCACACCAAATTTGTGTAAACTTCTTTCAGTGTTGTTTTCAAAGGCATTAATCATGGTTCACTCTCATGCATTTAGTTGAGGGTTGCAGAGGAGTTGATGAGTTTATTTTTTTACGTTGGCTACATTAGGGATTTAAATATAATTGGTAAAAGCATGTTATAGTCATAATTAAAACTTCATTTAATTGTTTGGAAAGACATTTGGGAATTGCCAATTGGTATGACTATCCACCGATTTTGCTAAAAGCATAGAATTATTAAACAACTCAGCAAGTGATAACTGGATAAAAAGAATTAAGCAGATTGTTTTTTAGAATTGACTTAATCAAGGAACTGCTAATTGGTTATGGAGTCCCTTTCCTTTCCATTTCTGACTTGAATGAAACTTGTCTTGGCATTGATAGAGAGTCAGCATCTCCTGTCTAGATTTTTCCTGTAATTCACTTAAATTCCGACCCAGACCACCACCATGGATAGAATTTCTGTTACCACTTTGTTTGGAGAGCCAGGGACTGCTGAGTAATCTAGAAATCCTCCTTTTTATTAGGGATGTTTTCTCAACTTCTTGCTTTTAGCATATAGCTTGAGGTATGTTGTGATGCTTCTTGCTTCTATATTAGTTTATGTTGGGACTGAGCTACAGAATTCAGGTTCTTAGTGCAGTTCTTTGGAGCTGGGAGAAGCCAATTGGCAGAGATCAATTTCACTGGTGCTGTGCATCTCGTGGAATGTTTGTGGGTGTTAATGACTGATTTATCCTTCATAAGGGCTGAGAAATGGTAGCTCTGTTCACTTGTCAAATAGTCCAAGAAAAATCAACAGAAATAAAAGGCACTTACACAGTTTTATAGCTGCATCTGAATCACTTGCACAACTTGACAGCATGACTTATATTCTTTATTCCTTTTATGACATGATATAGATTTTGGAGAGTGCCACCTCCCAGTTTCCTGTAATTGAAGCTCAAAGTGTGGAACATTGCCAGAAATGTGTGAGGATGAACAAAGTCTGTACACAGGCCATTCTTTCTGGCTCTGTTAGTTACCAGTCAGAGATGGAAACTCGCCTTGAATTTTCAGTAACTTTATCATTGGTGGACTTCATCAGGTAAATAAAATAAGCTGCAGTTTTTAAAAACACTTGTATTCAGCTCAGTGTTAGAAACAAGGGCAGGATGATTTGGGTATTGACTGTGAAAATATAAAGCTTCACCTTGAGCAGCTAATTGAAATCAGAGATGGCTGGTACAGATAATAAAGGGTTGTTTTACACTTGCAAAAAGGGGGTAAAGTTCCAGCAAGAAATACAAATGCAGGGAGAATATTGACAGTAACTGTTTTTGAAGAGGCTAACAGAACAGAGAACAGAAGGACATGATGCTTTAAAATATGGCATGATGTAAACATGTCAAGAGGAAACAAGTGGTTTGAGTGCAGAGACCAGAACATTGTATGAAAAGGTTGACAACTTTTGCAGAGGAAGAAGAAAGCTCATTCTTTTCATTTTTGAACACTGCATTTATTTTAGGAGTAGGAAAAAACAAGCGTCCTTTGTCCAACAGACTTTTCTTTTGAAGTGAAATTTGAAAATCAATTGTTTTAAATTTAGAAATCTAAAGCATGGAATAGAAACCTTTTTTAAGTGTTAAGCTGAAAAGAGGAGGGGTTTGATTAGACTAATATGTATTTACTTATTTTGTGCTCTGTTTCCAGTTGCTTCCATTTTTGAGACCAAAGATATTCTGATTTATATATATTATTTGGCTAAGGCATGTGGTGAATTTGCTTTTAGGCCAATGGAAATGACTACAGAAGACTTTGGGAAGCTGTGGTTGTCCCTTTCCAATGATGTGAAACAGAATATTAAAATGTCATCTTGCCAAGATTCCCTTTCTGCAGCCCTGGATATACTGCAAGAGAAGCTGAAACTCCACAGAGTTGACATTATAGGTAAGTGAAGGTATACTGTAGGGTTGCTCACAGGGTAATTTGTCCCAGGAAAACAAGTGCATGGAAGAGAGTATCTTACAGGTTAAGGCAGGGAATGTTTGGGAGCATGGTAAACAAGGGGCTGGTGTCCCATGGACTTGGTTTGCCTCACTCGGGTCTGTGGGAAGGTGATTGAAAGGTGCAAGTGTTCAGCAGAAAGTGGATTTTACAAGGGAGAAAACTTGCACTGTGAGGAGTTTTGGGTAGGACAAAAAGGGAATGAATCTGTATGACAAGTATGAAGGTGAGATTTTGGCATGATTTGTGGTGATGTGTTCCATGAGTTAGAGGTAAGAGTAGGGAAAAACATGGAGTGTGAAGGATGCATTTTCTATGAAGTCTGCTATATTTGCTAATTGTCACTTCATGTTTTCCTGTGGTCTGTTAGGTAACGAGGGAATCCTGGCCTGCCAGCTCCTTCCCTCTGTGCCCTGCCTGCTGCACTGCCGTACCCACTCAGGGATGCTGGCCCTCTGGTTCAGATCCCCTTGTGCTGCTCTTCCAGATGGTTTGCTCTATCAGTGTCAGAAGGTGATGGAGGAATCCTAAGAACAATAGAGCCTGCCTTAATCTGTTTGGTGTGTGAAAGCAAATCAAGGATTTATACAGTTGCACAGATAATTACCAAAGCTAAACTAAGATATTGCTTCTTCAAGTATTAAAAGTTTTCTTCCAGCTGGCAATGTCCAAGTGGACTTATGGGGGAGAAATGGTGACTAAATTACCCCTGCAAAAACATGCTCAGGACTGTACAGTACATTAAAGTATTGTTACCTGTGTAAGTGAAATGTATATTAATTTTGTTGTAAATGACTGAAAGTATTTATTTTTGTTACACAGCTTTTATAGATGCCAACACTTATTCTTCATGGCAACTACTGAATATGATTTTGAAGAATACATATTTCCATTATGAGGTCAGACTTGATCAGTTATCTAATTTTATTTTGATAATTTTTCTAAAGCTATTTTTAAGCACTGCTGACAACAAGACCCATATTGGTGGTTATATAAAATAACTTATGTAGCAACAAATACACCGTTTTAAAACAGTTAAAAGATTCTAGGGAGCAAAACACTTCCCATGATCTTTGATATTTATCATGGAAGGGATAATACCTGAAGAGGTTTTTAATAGGAGTCAGGCATGTGAAATTGTTTGGAATCATCTCCTGGGGGATTATCTAAAGCCCTTCAGGTTAGTTCCTGTCTGCAGTTCTTCCTGCCCCATATTTCAGTCTCATTCCCTCTCCACAGGGGTCTGTGACAGTCACTGAGTATTTGTGCATGTCTAAGATGAAGTTCCATGTGGATCCAGTCTGAGGTGACTGAGCTGGGGGCACTTGGCTGTGGACATGTTGGCTCTTTGATTGTTGGGTAGTGAACATGTTCATTGCTTTCCAGTCCACCCTATAAACTTAATCTGGCCAAAATCCCTGTGCATGAAAATTCACAAGGGGAAAACTTCCATTTATTTTTACTTCTAATTATTTATAGCCTCAGTATGACTCATCAAAGGTCTGACTTGCAGAGATGTGGCTGTGTTGTGTGTGCATGGCTGGGAACTGCAGCAAGGCATGAGGGATTAAATCAGAGCAGCAAACGTGGAAAATGTCTGAGCAGATTGTCTCCTCTTCCTGAAGCAACCTCACAATCTTGAAAATCCAGTAATCTTAATTTATTTAGATGCTAAATGAAAAAATATACTGGTTAGTATTATTTATAGCTGATCATGTTTTCTATTTAAGCATCCAAGATTGTACACACAGTTCAGACATGGGATTCTGTGGTGGAATTCTCTCCTTCATGTGTTTAATAGTAACAAGGAAACTCTTACATTTCAGCATTACTGATTCTCACCTGATAAGCACTGGTTGTTAAGGAAAACAAAGTATTCTTTTACTTTGCTGATGTTTTGGTAAATGTTCATGAAAGTGTTGTAAGAATGTTAATGTGCTGATAGCAATTTTTTTTTTTTAAGTCAAGCTACTTGTGTTATCACAAGTATAATCATCCAAGCAAAGTTCCTTTTTTATTGTTGTTTCAGTACCCTCTTACTGAGGAATTTAAAGTGCACTGAACCTGTAAATATATTTAATGTTCTGCATACCTTAATGTTTACTTGGCACTTCAAGACAGTTTATATAAATGAAAACTGATTTATAGTGGAATAATTTCCAGCAGACTGATTTCCCTGCTGGTAAGTCAGACTTGTGTTATGCAATTGAACTTCTGTAATGATAGGAACTCTAATACAAATATGTTTGTGGCCTATGCATTTAAACCATTTCAGCAAGGAGATGTTCTATGTCCTGGTGTTTAAACAACTGCAAAGACAACAATGCCTTCTCTTGTTCATGTAATGTTCTCTGTAACCTTTTTCACTGTATGAATAGTGTATGTTCAGCTGTCAGTATTCTAATTGCTTTATGGTAACACCACTTAAAGGAGTTTGCAGGGCATTCATTGTACCTGTGTCAGTCTTTATTTTTGGATTGCCCAACAAATACTGTTCTGAATCTATCACCATATTTGCATTTCTTGCAGTTTAATAAAATTCCGTTTTATTTAAAAAAATTAGTTTGATACTTGCTCAATGTTCTTTTCCATCACACCTAGCAGTGCTTCTGCATATTAAGAACTAGTTCTTATTTTAATTGTTTCTCTTTGCATCTGAACAGTGATGAAGAGTGTAACATGACACAAGTCTTGAATCCATTAATAATCTAAATGTCCTGTTTCTCAGTTGGAGACGTCAAAACAGTGAAGGACTACACTTTTTAAAGCTGAATTGTGTGCCATCTCACATTATCCAGTTCTTTTTTTTGGAATACTGCCAGAATGTGATTTTGTTTTTAGGCATCACAGGAGATTTCAGTATCTCTTGTTATTCACAGCTGGCAGGAATAGCATATTTTTAAGTTCAATGCAAACATAAGCCATTGCTGTGGAGTTGGGAGCTTGGGAAGTGTGACCTTGGCTGAATTGAAGGTGGCTGCAGCCCTTAGCTGAGCTACCAGGCTGTTGGGTGTAACAAAGCTGCTGCTGTGTAACAGGAGTCCTGGCTGAGGTGGGGAGCTCAGGCTCTGGAGAACCTCAGTGTTTCAGTGCTGGCAATCCTGATCTTGATCCAGCATCCAGTTGTCTCAGAAACAGAGCTGGTGAGGTAACTCTACAAAGGAATATTATTCCATTTAGTTTTTTCTGTGTGGGTAAGACTGTGCGTGGTCTTTTTCTGGCATTGATTTATGTAAAAACAAAAATAGACCTGCTTAAGTCATCCAGTTAAAACTTGCTTTTTGCATTTCTGTTGCTGTGGTGAAACTTAATTGTGCTTTACTGCTCAGTTCTCTTCAGGGCCAGATATTTATGTGTATCTCTCAGAATGTTTCTCAGCACAAACCAGATCCCATGTTCAGTATGATGTGCAGCTCAGTGGCAAGGCACCATATCATTAACATGGCAGAAGTGGTCACTCCCATGAGAGTTTCTTGATCATTAACATTCTTGCCTTTATTATATAAAGTTGGCAGTGATGAAGCAAAGAATATTGTGTCCTGCCATGATGTGATTCATAAAACCAACCTGACAGCAATGTTTTACCAGCAGGAAAGCTCAAAGCACCACTTAAGGAGATTGCTTTAAACTTTGATTTTAAGGTAGTTGTCAATTTTCTCTTTGTGCCAGTATTTCATTGCTTTCAGTATAATTGCCATGTGAGTTGTTTGCAAATCCTGAGCTCTTGCAGCCAAAACAGTTTGCCTTTCTGGGAATAAGGACAGGAGAATAAATGCTTGCTGTTACAACATTCTGGTAGGTTCCAGCACCTCCATGTTTAGGACAGGGCTGTGAAATCTGTCAGGAATGTGTCTTCCACCTACCTTAAATCACATCAAGCTAAACTGGGCTGAGTATATCATGGGAAAGGTGCAAGAAGGTCCTTGGAAGAGTGAGATTTTGGCTTGTGGTATCTGCTCTTTCGCTGCTGGCATGTGCTTGTGATACAATAGAGGTGGTAGGATAAATAAATCAAAAGGAAACAAGAAGGGCAGTAATCACACATTTTTAATCCACAAATGTGATAATACATAATATATTTAAGGTGACCTGAACGTTGCCCATATTTTAGCAACGTTGTTACATACCAAGCTACAAGTACAAAAGTAAACAATGAATATACAGGATATGCAAGTATGAGAAATACTTGAAAACATATCTTTCCTTAAGGCTACTCAGATTATTTTTAAATAAAACAACAGATGTTCAGCTGGTGTGTTTAAAATACCAGAATCTGAATATTGATACTTGAAACACACAAAAAGTCACAAGTACAAGATATCCCTTTTGTTTAGACATCTTGAATGTTGAATAATCTTTTTCTGGCTTTAAAAGAAGAACTTGAATTTGTTTGCCACAAATGAAACACACAAAATCTGACATGTGCACTGGGACAGGAGCGTTGGATACAAGAAATACTGTTCAAAAGCATCAGTTGACAAGTACATGCCTGGAAGAAATGCAGGTAATGATGCAGGTAAATATGGCTCTGCAACTGGCTGAACTTGCAACCCCAAATGTTGCCGTCTCATTTCTGTGTTGCAAAGGAGTTTTCCATCTTCGTTGTAACTAAATCTACTTTTAATGGTTAAAGGAAATATGTAGGGGAAATTTACACCATTAGAAACTGTTCTGCCAATGTCTCATTTTTACTGTGCTTCAAATGAGTTCTCGTGGGAAGAGGTAAAAATTCATCTGGGATAACCCAAGTGAGTACATGACCTGGGTATGTGTATTCTCAACTGTATAAAGGTATGACAGTAAAAACTGTTGTTGCAAGAAATAAGATAATAGTTACTCTGGGCTGAGGAAAGACAGAAGGATAGTAAGAATTTTGAACAGTTTTAATACCATAGTATTCAAGAATTTATTTAAATGAGAAACATTGTTTTTTTCTTACCCTAAAGTAATGAGTGATCAATGTGTAAGCTTCCCTTAGAGAGGAATGGCTTTCAAATACATTTTCTTGTATTTGTCACCTTTCAGGTACATGCATCTCTCTATCATTGCATACATGATGTGGAAGGTATTACCCCCAGATGATGGCACTGTCTGCTCTCTGTGTCAGCTGAAAGGAGAGGGTTCCTGATACTGCAGTGTCAGGAGATAGAGATGAGTCTGGAGGATAAGGTGGAGAGGAAAAGGAGAGATTTCTGAACATGTGTTTTTCACTCTGGGTCAGTCTGCACCTACCCAGGTTCTGCAAGTGGCAGCCAGAGCATCCACTCTGCTCCCACACCCCCTGTGTCCAACCACAACTGTACAAAACCCACTCTTTCTTGGCAAAGTGTTTTCTGTTTGAAGACATCACTGAAAACATTCTGAACAAAAACTCACTCCAGAAACTCACCAGAGTCACTAAGGCTGTTCTCTTTTGACTACTGTGGATATGCTACACTGGGAGGCACTGCATGAATGGTGGATGGGGTTCCTTTGTATCCCACCTCTGATTTACTGTAGGCACAAATGTCATGGGTACATTAAACCAAGAGTCTTACCTAGGCTGAATATTTTGAGGATCAGGGGTGTAAATGTTGGTGTCTCAGGCGTGCTGCTCCTCAAAAGGGCCATTTCAAAATCTTCACAAAGAGTATTTTGTTCTGGCAGGCAGAACAGTAAGAGCAGCACAACCTTCAGCCTGAACTCACCTGATGTTACCCAGTACACAAGCCCTGAGAGCGGGGGAACTGCTGTACGTACTACTTCATCTATCTTTGAGCTTGAACCACTGAGCTGCTTTTCAAATTTAAATGAAACCTTCTCTCTGTTGTTAGCAGCTATAAAACTAAACTGATGAAACTGTTGCTTCATAGAGCAGATCTGTAGGTTTTCTCCCGCTTCAGTTTGTATGATTTGTTACTCTCTTATTAAATTTATATACCATGTAAAATCAGAGATGTTTTCTCATATTGATTCCTGATCCTTTTGAAAGGACTGAACTTAATCCATTACAGCCCTACTTTCTGTAAAAGCTTTTTCAGTTAGCGTGGAAATAATAAAAATATACGCGCCAAGGGCCTTGGGGGTAAATTCCATGCATTGCTCTTGCCTTCATCTGTCTATTTTTACATGGCCATGCATCTGAGTTTACTTTCTGTTCACGTGTTCAGCCTTGAACACAAAGCTAGCGAGATCATAGTGAATAGCAATCTGAACAATACGTATCAGCAGCCTTGTTCACTCTGCTCCTTGAAATAGACTGAATTATCTGAACAAAACGTTAAAATCGATAGCTTTCTGATTTAAGTTTTCCACTTCATTATGAGCCTGGTGAGCACCTTCTGGGCCCTGCTGGGGACTGTAGTAAGACTGATGGGAAGGAAGCTTGCTTGCCTACCATGGCTTCGGAAGGGTGGCCAGTTCTAGAGAGAAGTTTTTGGTTGGTTTCTTGCCTTTGGGTGCAGTTTCAAAGAACCTTCTCATCCAGCAGTTTGTTGATGCCGTTGCAGATCTTTTTGAGGTAGGGCCGGCAATCCCCGTCCAGGCTGTAGAGGGCAGAGAGGAACTCCACATCGGCAAAGTGGTTGAAGACGTGGTTGATGCGCCCGTGGGACCGCGCTGTCAGGTGTCGCCCTACGAGTTCGTGCACCAGGTCCTTGCACTCGTTCAGCAGTTCTGCGAGCACGTTCCTGTCAAAAGTGTACTCCACCTCGTAGAAGCTGACGATTGTCATGGCAGTTTGGTTCAGCTTCTTCCTGAACTTGTCTACGATCTCCAGCTCTTCCTGGTTGAACTGGTTGTTTCGATAGAGGATCCCGATTTTTATTGCCACTTTGATCAGGTCTTTCATGATTTTATGGGCTTCCTTTTTGTTTCTGATGTGTTCCTTTGTGACTTTGTACAGCTCATCGAAGATTTCACTGCTTGTGTCATCGATTAGCATGTTAGCCATGGTTTTGGTTGCCATTTTACTCAGGATCTTTTTCTGGGCTTGCAGTGCAAGATTCTTGGAGCTGAAGTAATCGGGACCTGGTTTGGGATAGAAAAAAGGGGAGATTTTAATTTTATTTGGTGAATTATTTTTGCAATCAGTTAAGTAGAACCTGCATGCTTTACTGAGACCTTGCATGTGTCACTGACCAGAACAGTCACAACTGCAGAACACTCTCAACACACTATTGCCAGGTGTCCTTGGGGTTCCACACATCCATGTTTCAGGTCTTGCTGTCACTGAGGGCTTTTGCTTGCAAATAAAGAACAGAATATTCTGGCAGAGGATATATATGCTGATTCTGTGATAGCCTTTTAATTTTGTAGTTCAATATGAAAGCTTTCTTGGCAGAGAGATCTGCTGAGATGTTGTGGTTGAAATAATACATGAAGTATCAGAGACAAGCAAAAGGAGATAGTGACAAGCAATACATGAACCTTCAGAGTTACACTCTGGTCATTGGGAGGCACTGTTGTTCCATGGTTAGGCTAAGCAGATTCACAAGAATGGACTTATTTTGCCTTAATCTGTAGTATCAATGCCTTCCCCTTTTGTTACCAATTTGCAAAATTATGGAATACAACTTTTATAAAATGTTGGTGCCTCAGTGCATGCGGTTCCTGCCAGACAAAAATACCTGAGCTATTTGCTCTACATTTATCAAACAAATACTTCAGATTTGTTATCTTTTACTCATATCTGCACATTTCACTCAGCAGAGCACCCAAACACATGGCTACTGCTGGGCTTTATCCCATGAGCTTCTGTAACTCTTGGTCAAGATTAATTCAACCTTCCTCTGCTCTTCACATTAATGTTGGCTTCTAACTGACCCTCTGTGGACAAAGCAAAGGAAATATGGATATGGATATGAAATAATTATCTGGGTTAATTCTGGGGCAGCAAAGCCTCTGTTGGATCAAAGGGCACTTTATCATTGCAGCCAGGTGGTGATGAGGGTGTGGATCTGGGGAGGACAGCCAGTAAGCTTGGAGTGATGGCAGAGTGGCCTCTTTGCTCCCAGACACCTTCCTTGCCTTTCCCTCACATCTCCCCTCAGTCTGTGCTCCTGCAAAGGAGGTGCCTGTGTATCCCTACCAGCTGGGGACCTTGCTCTGCTTGCCAGGATACCAGAGCCTTGGCTGCTCCCAGGGGGATGGAAGTAACCACGTCCTTCACCAGCTGCTGGGAAATTAAACCACTAAGAGATTAAAAATGACAATAAAAATCAAATCTTCCAGTACTTATTTGATTGTGGAGCCTGAGTGAGTCTTTAAGCTGGTGGGGTGAGCTCCAAAGGCCCTTTCTAGCCTTCAGCACACGAGTGTTGTCACTTCCCCTGTGCTCCTTACACCCTCATGCCAGGAAAAAGGGGTGCTGGCTGCCAGTGCTCACTCAGAGTAAGTAACACTGAATTTAATGTCCTCTTTTTAATTCTGATTTTTGAGTTGGCTGGAATATTAAAGTTGTCATCTTTGTATGCACAGCTGTACTGCTGAGCAATGTTAAAGAGTAACATTAATTTCAACTGAACCACCACCTGGAAAAAATAATTCAATGTGCTTAAAAGAATTTCCTGTCATTTGGAGAGAAAATTGTGGGGCTGAGCTGCTGTCTGGAGGAACTAGGAAAAACTAGCTCCTAATTGCCTTTCCTTAACAATAAATATAACATATGATGTCTTTTAACTTTTAAATTCGACATAGCCAGTGGACTTAACATCACAATATCTGTGTGAGGCTACAAAAATATGGCTAAGGAAATCTGGATTTGGAATTCTCAGCCTTTTTGTCTACATTAGCAATGTACCATGCCCATTTTACGAATAGCAAAAAATGGAAATTAACATTAATAACATTGGTTTGTTCTTTCCAGCATGGTGTACATTCTGTTCCTGGCTCTTGGAGGTCCCATCACAAATGTTCCTGTACTGCAGCAGTGATAGGTCCCTACTTCCTCCAAACTTTGTATCTTCACATATGTGAAAGAGAAAAGACACATTATGGAACATTTTCTTACAATATATGTATAGGGAACTGTTTCTTGGCAAATATTCCCAATAGGATTGTAATTATATTCCCCAAAGGTTAAGACCAAAATCAATTATTAATTATATAAAGATCAAAATGTAGAAATATTTCATTTTTTTTTATTTAGTTCTACTCCAGTAAATTGTAACATGTAACTCTACCTATTTCATAGTGCCTTCTTACTGAGGATGTAATAATTAGTATTTAACTCATCGTTTTTTAAAGTTGACAAGTCCATGGTAGTCAGTGTGTGAGAATTACTAGAAATTAATAAAATTACATCAAATTGTCTACTGTAGCTGTATTCACTGTATACTTGAAGAAGTAAGAATTTGATGTCATGCCTGTGGCTGAAACCTCAGTGGTTACTCTTAGGACAAGCAGTGACTAAAGAAGCTTTTGGGATGAGCACAAGTTCCTGCTGATGTACACGTGGGTTTGGCTTGGTCAGCCAGACCTGGTTTGCAGAATTGTTTGTGCTGCAAAGTCTTAAAATTGGGCACTCTGCTGTTCATGCTTGAAATAGGGGATGAATGACATGTTTCCTGTGCCCAAACAAGGTACAGGATGACTGAGTCTAGATAAGTTTATAAAAGTACAGAAGAAGAGTCAAAGCTATAATTCTCCCTCCCCTCCACTACTTGGCACAGCTGAGCACTAACAGTTCTGTCACAGCTCATATGGCACCTTTGCCGTGGATTTTCCTCTTCCATTCTTAAATCCCAGAAGTCAGGAGTAGCACCACCACGAACCTCCTCCTGCAGGAAGAGAATTGTTGAAGAATTACTGTTGAACATGGCTGAAGAGCAGCATCTAATATACAGCTTAGCAAGAAGGATAGTCATGCAAAAGCTTAAGGGAAGAGTTTGGTTTTACTGGGGTGCCCAGAGGCAGCAGCTTTTCTGAATGTGCATTTGGATGTTTCTGGTTTTCCCTGCTGCTCTTTGCTCAGTAAGGCTGTGTTCATGTCCAGGTCTGATGTACCTTCCCAAGGGGCCAGCTGGCTGAGAGCAAGCAATTGACTGCTGAACAGGAACCTCTGGATATTAAGTCTGGTTTCTCTTACTCCTGTGCAGCACAAGGAATGTCTCTGGGGTGTAAGCAAAGAACATCTAATTTAATTTTGTTTGATTGCTTTTTAGTTTATAATGCTGCATAGAATCACAGAATCATAGAATATGCTGAGTTGGAAGGGACCCTCAGGACCCATGCAAGGGTCAAGGACTGGCAACCCAAGAATCACTTGTGCCTGAAAGTGTTGTCCAAACATATCTGTCTTGGTTGACAAGACAGGTATCTGCCAGGGAAACTGGGGTTTCCCTTAGAATAGAGAATGCGAACCCCCCACCCCTGCCAAATTATAATTTTGCAATTAAGGGCTCTCAGGCAAAGATTTGGGAATAGGAATAACAGTTCTTTACTAGTAATATCAATAATACAAATGTGGTAGAAACACAAAACCACCCCACCAAACCAGCAAACAAACAAACAACAATTTTGGAAAGCCCTGACAGAGTCAGCTACAACCTGATGCCCTGTTGGTCAGGACGTTGGTAGCAGTCCAAAAAGTCCTCCTGGGGTGGCAGATGTGGTTCTGTTGGAGTGGAGATGATCCTGTAGCCAAAAGGGTCCAGAGGTGGTGAGAGGGAGTCCGGTGATGGTGAGAAGGGTCCTGTCTTCCTCCGGTAATCGGGTGAAGCAAGAGCAATATCCTGTTCCGTAGTCCCAGTTTTATCCAGGTAGGAATGGTTGGCTCCCCCCACTGGGTGGAGCATCTCACAATAGAATGATGGAATGTGAATGTACTATCTTGGAGAGGGTAAGTTTTTTGGGATGTGTGCTTTTAGGGGTGCAATAGGATGATGGAATGTGAATGTACTATCTTGGGGAGGGTAAGTTTTGGGATGTGTGCTTTTAGGGGTGTTTAAAAGGTCCATTAGCAGAAAAAAGATAAGAAACAATGCCCTACCTGGTTTTAACAGTTGGGCCATTATCAAAAGGCACCTGCCCCACTCCTTCCAGAGTAAACAAGAGATAAAACAAAACAGCTCCCCAGCTGCTTTCAGCAGATGAAAATAGAATACACATCCTAGGTTCCACAACCCAAGACAATATCCTGGACTCAGACAGGCTTGATGCTGTGAACACTTCCCCAGTGAGTAATCCACTTTCCTGAAGTTATAGCACACAGATAATTGAGGGAAAACAGCCCCAAGAGATGTAAATATCCAAAAAAATTACATGGAAATTCTTAAAATTAAAACATTCCCTTTTCAAGTTGAACAAAATGTTTTCTTCAATCTGAAATCTCTCTTTTGGAGGAATTCTTGCAACTTCCAGATCTATCAAAAATGTTGCCCCTGAGCACAACAATAAAAATCCACTCAGAGGAAGATTACGTAGATGAAATGGAAGATACACTGAACCACTGTGATGTTAAACCAAAGTGTCTCATCTCTCTTCTACCCCAGGAAGTATTAATATCACAAATTAGGAATTCCTCTGAAATATGAGGGAAGTGATTAAACTGACTGGGAATTTGACAGTATACCTGACAGTCGGCATGCAAAGAAGAAGAGATGTTAAAATACCTATAGATGGCTCTGGTTTACATTTACTTACTTTGCTTCTGTGTACTTATCTTTTGGTCTGACTGCACTAGCATGCACATGAAATTAGTTCCTAGCCACTGTAAAGGAAGCTAAGTAGAATACTAAATACCTGTTTTCATCACTGCTTATCCACACAGAGAAGAGATGAATATTTTTCTAGAGAATGAAATTAAGTAATAAAGCAGAGCAAATACCCAGAGCACAGCCTCACTTGCCACATAATAAATAACAGCATTGTTACAGATGATCCTATTGTTCCCGGTGTAAAGGACTCTGCATGGCATTGTAGAAAGAAAACTGGTTTGGGGTGCACCAAAATGAACAAAGTGAGATGGAGAAATGGATTTCTTCTCCTTTTGTTAACAAGTTCCCCATCTGCTTTGCTGCTTCCAGGTCAGGAGAGATTCCTCACCCTTTTCCTGCTCATTTAGCTGCAGCAGGGAAGCCTGCAGTATTGTCCTGTAGCCTGTCTTTCACATGTGTTGCTCCAGAGAATGAGAGGGCACAGGAGAGCAGGAGGCAAACAACAGTTCCTATGGCATCAATTCTCCAAGCAATCCTTACCTCACCAAACACAGCAATTTCAGTTCATTTTTAGCATTTATCCATCATCCACAGCACAAGGAATGTATCACATTTTTCTCAACAAACAAGACTGGCACTAAGGTAGGTGAGCAGGCTTTACAGAAGATCCTCAAGTAAGTTCAGCTGGTTAGAGCATTGTGATAACAATGCAAAGGTTGTGAGTTCAATCCCTATTCACTTAAGGGCTGGACTTGTAACCTTATGGGTCCCTTCCAACTCAAAATATTCTGTGATTCTATGTCATCAGAGTAGGTAGGACTTAGTTTATCTTAATACAGACTGCGAAAATAGCTACTAACCATAAACGCAATAATGGAGATTAAAGAATGGATAAACTGTTTAGTCTGAAAATGCATGAGCTGGAGACTTCCAAGGTCTCTGAGGATACAAGTGTCAGGAAAAAAGTTGCCAAACAACTAGAGTTCAAAGGTAGAGTAACTTCTGCTTAAAGGATGACTCCTTGCTGAGCCTCGGGGGAGGCAGGGCTGCCTCCCTTTGTACATCCCTGGGAGATGAATGTTACACACTGGAGTGCTGTGCACAGCACCTGCACAGAGCTAAAGGCTGAGGGACCTCTTCACGTGGAGTGAAAAGGTGATAAGATCAAGTTCAAATAATGAAATCAAGTAATGAATTATTGTGTTGGCCCTCACGTTCAGGGTGGCTCAGGGTTTGAACTTGAAGATCAGGCAGTTGCATAAGAGTCCTGTTTTCCAGCCCAGACTTAATGGTTAGAAAGAAGAGTAAAAAAAGTGAGTTTCACTGGACATTTCTACATTGTATTTGCCCTGTTACCTGGTCTAGCTCAGTGGAATGGGAGACATCTGATTTTCATCTGCTGATCTGGGTGGAAGTGAGTTCATCCCACAGTGTCTTATACCTTTACTAACATATTGGGAACGTGTGCTCCAGCCATACCCTTCCTCCAAGAGAATAATACAAGTTTCACAGGTATGAACAGAGCCAAACAAGCCAAGGAGTATTTCTTAGTCATGCTCATGTGGGAAGAGTCATAGGAGAAGTGCAGACAAGCACTATTGCTCTAGTTATCATAGCAGTAAATTGGGTTTGAGACACAATTTGACTTCATTCCAGTACATGGAAACTGGAGAGTTCAAGCAGGTCATAAACTGAATGTTTTGAGTACCTTATGTAGCTCTGGCAAGGGATAGAAAGTAACCTATTTTTCAGTAGCATTTTATGCTGAATAAATCCTAGTGTTTGTCCACCGGTTCCTTTGGGTAATTGGGTTGGGCAAGGAATAGCCAACAACCCTGAACTGATTGCTAGCCTAAATTTGCACCAGGAAATGTTGGGAGGTGTTTGGAGACATACAGCCCAGAACTAAACAGCTTTAAAGTTATACCAGGAAAGCCAGCCTTCTAGTATATGTTCATTCATGAAGAATAATGTATAGAAACAGGTTCCAAAACACTTAATGAAAGGGATGAAAATGTTTTACTCTTTGGTTACTAGGTCTCAAACTCTCAGACTTCTAAAAGATATCCTAAGGCAGAATCAGGTCAGTGCTAGGGCCTCAAAGGAACTACAAGTCCTGAATGTCCCTGCCCAGCCTCTCCTGTGGTTACATGGCTCAGGTCCTCATCTTAACCATTGCTGAGGCACATAGACCTTGTTCGAGCTATGCCAGAAGAGTCCTGCTGCATAGATGGAAGCTCTATTCTACAGCCTCATGTCCACCCCTGACTCTGTCTTTGAGCCTTTTTGCTCCAGAATGAATGTCCTGGATGGACCCTGAGTTGGTTCATCAGCTGCTTTTCTTGTGGCTGCTGATGGACCCTGACATCAGCCTGATGTGTTCAGACCCTGTGAGACAGGCACCAAGCAGAACCCCAGCTTCTCCTGTCTTGAGGGGCAGCCCCATTTTCACTGTTTCCTGGCATTCTGGGATCATGTTTTGAGATTAAACAGCTCTGGGTTTGTATATAACAGTCTCTCAGCGATGTAAAATAACAGTAAGATGTAAAAGTGAGCCTCACAACATTAAGACCTTTTTTTGCTAAAATTACCTACTTTTTAAAAGCACTGTGTTGTGTTCTTTCATAAACAAACTCCTCAACTGAAGGGTTTTTTCATAAGTCTTTCATTTTTAGTTATTTACCCTGTGGGATTTTCCCAGTAAATTTATACACATGTAACAATAACATCCAAAGGTTGTATATGTCATCCTGGCACAACAAAATCATGCTGGATTAAGCTGTCTCTGCTCAACCCATACTTGACACTTCCTACTGTCACTGGGCCAAGCACATAGCCGAGGTGTTGGTGTGTGCAGCTCACATGCATTGTTCCATTTTTTCCTGTATCTTGAAACTCAGCATTAAAATTCTCAGGTATGGCTTCTTAACAGAATTATTGTTCCCATTGAGTTTTCAGGCAAGGATAAGGAGAGACAGTAATAATTCAAAGGTTTCTGCTGCTTTCAGAGTTTCAAAAGCCAGGTCTGTTGTCTGATATTTTCCAAAAGGTCAAAGGTATGTTTTTACTGACAGTGAAAGATTTCACATTTGGGTGTTATGAATGCACTTTACATCAAGTGAGCAATAAAAATCTGACAGTCAATGCACGTTTAGAAAGTCTGTGTCAACTTGAGTGGTTCTCCTGCAGATGATTCTTTCAGCTGTGTCTACTAATCATGTGGCCAAGGGAACTTTTTCATCAAACTGTGAAACACCTCAGGGAGAAGAGCAGCCTCAAGGCTGACCTTTAGCAGTGTTTTCCAAGGACTTCTGCTACAAGAAAAAATATTCCAATACATTTTCAGAGTAGCCCTAAGGACATGTGGTTGGGCTTTTCTAGTAGGATGGGAGTGTAGAGAACCAGTATTTGGTCTGCTGGTCCTACAAATTTACTTACCTCTAGCAGCCATCTGAAAGACAGCCAACTAGCTAAAAATTGATTCTTCCATGGAGATACAGAAGACTGTTTTTAAAAAAAATAAAAATTGAATTATTTTTTGCAGTCTGGAGCATTTTCTCTATAGCACTAACTTATTGCAAATTGAGAATGCACTCAATTTTTTTTTAAAAAAGGTAATGTAATCTAAGGATAAAGTATTCTTTAATGTGGCATGACCATGAGAGCCCATGCATCTAAGCATGTAATCTCAGCTCAGAGCCATGAATTTGGGATAATGACGTGGCAGAGAACACAAAAATCTCTGCAGCCATGGTAGCAGATGGATATTAAAAAAAAAAAAAAAAAAAAAAAAAAAAAAAAAAAAAAACCAAAACAAACAAACAAACAAAAAAAACACCAATAAATCTTCTGCTTAGCAAAAACAGTGAAGAAAGTGAATCCCAGCTGTATGGTTAGGGTAGCTGTAGGATGCTGATGAACTTTGACAATGGAGTCAAAACCATTAGAAATTAGTCTGTTGACTTTATACAAGTCTAATTAGGTTAGAAATCTTGAAAGATTTGGGTTTCTTGCAAGACTTTCAGTGATATGTGATTTTTGGCTTGGGAGGAAAATACCATGAGAAGAGTCTTTTCATGGACATTAAAGTAGGAAACTTTGGTTGGGGCCAACCACACAGAACATGATGAGGTGTTTGCCAAGAGGAATTGAAAAACTTGAAAAACTTCAAACACTTTAGGCAGAAAAATGATGATGAAATGTAAGCATCAGGGAAAATTCAAACTGGTTTGTGTATTACCTAAGTATGTTTCCTTTCCTCTTAAGGTGATGGCAAGGTTCTTGTTGTCTTTGTTGAGCTTTGAATAGTATCTTTAGCATTAGCTTAGTTCCAGTACAGTTGTTTGTTATGAGTACTTACAGTGAAAATTTTGAGAAACATATATTCAGCCCCTGCTTTTCTCCCATAACACGTTTACATCTTCATCCCTCCTCATGCTTACTTTCTGCAGAGCTGTCTTGGGCATCTGATCACTTACTCATGAGCACAGCCATATCCTCAAAGTCATTACCAGGCTCTCTTTGGGCTTAGCTGCAGCACCTAGCTGCCAGAAAATATCATGGATCCCCATCTTAGCTTATAATGACAGTTTCTGAAGGGAACCAATAATTCTTTGTAGGGGGGGATGTATTGGTAGCATGTCATGGTGAAGTTTCCCTGAGCTTCTAACAAGGTCTCAGCTGGACTGCGTTTTATACTATTATTCTTGCATATTAGAAGTTTGCTGCTTTATACAGTATGCGATGGGCAAAAAAAGTATTGCTTCCCAGAGCTTACTGCTGATCAACAGTATGAAGTGACTAAATTAGGTCAACAGAAATAAAGGTGCATGGAGATTCCGTCTTTTAGATAGCAGTCCATTTGGCTGAGAGATCTGAGAATGCAAAACCATAGAACTTTAGAAACAGTTTGCAAATTATCTTGAAAAGAAAGTTATTTTCAGAAAAACACCTTTTGTCTCTGTCATAAATACAGGCATGATAATCTGTGAAAAGTGTTATTTATTATTTTGGCCAAATGAGGATAACTGGAATTCAGAGTAGTTTGAAATTTTCTTGGAAAAAATATCTAGCCTGAAAATTTTGTAATTTTAATCCATATTCACTTTATTTTGAACTATGCTGTTGAGCTAAGGATCATCATTTGCTTCTCTTAGATTATATACATGCAAACACCAAGCTCTGCTCCTCTGGATATACTTTACTAAGGAAAAGACAGTACTATTAATAGTAAGATGAAATGTATTTCCATCCAATCTATTCAGTATAGAAAAAAAAGCATACAATATCAATTACATCAAAACTGAATCAGTGGGGAAAAAAAATTTGGTTTTAGAACAGTATTACAAAATATCAGCCATGATCAGTTGTTTCAAGCACTGGGTAGATAGTATTTATGCTTTTATAAGGCCAAATAGTTTTTAACTCCTTCTGTTATCTACTGATACCAGACAATTTTAGGTTTTGGCTTATTTTATGAAAATATTTTATGTTTCAAAGTGCTTGGGGGGGAGAGAGATCTTTTTTTTTTTTTTTTTTTTGGCTCATCTTCAGGAGTCTTTCTGAAGTTATGGAAATCAGATAAAGGTCAGTAGATGAAATCAAAATATTGCCAACATGACAAAGTATCATCCTGTGCTGTCATTCTATCAGCTCAAGCCTACCATGACTGTTCAACTCAACAATGATAATTTATTTCCTCACCTCCTGAAAGTGTGTCCTGTTTAATTCCCTGAGAGACTAAGCTACATGTGATTACACTGTCTTCAACCAATTGTGGCCTTATTCACCCACCAAGTCTTTGAAATATTCCAATCAAATTTACCACAGATGAAAACATCTACAATAATTAATGTAAGCTTCATAAAAAAGAGTGATTCAAATGTTTCTCTACTGGATAACTACTACAATTTCCTTTTTTTTTGTTTCCTTACGAGATATCGGGAACCTCACCCAGAAGAAATGCTCAGAGCTGAGAGGACTTGGAGCTCACCTGTAGGAAATCAGACTCCATTAGTGCTCACAGCCTACTCACCCCTAAGGTGCTCTGCAACAGCTAGCAGTGGATGTCCTCTTCCTTTTCTGGGTCATGTATACCTCACTACTCCTGTAAGGCAAGAAAACAAAGAATCAATAAAGCCAGGGGGCAACGCATTCACTTCTTGAGTAAGATCAGAGCTAGCGAGGAACAAGCAATACAGCTGAGGGGAGTTTCTTTTCCTGTCCAGGAGAACTACAGTCATCATCCTGTGTCCTCTTAAATCTATACATATGGGTAAAAAGGTGTGGATTTTTAGAAATTCACCACTTACTTCAAAATAATGTGAGCAAAGAGGTGAATTGTACACTTTTCAAGACTGTAATATGTTTTTCCTCTCACCAAAACTATTTTCATTTTGTAAGAGGTTACTTGATGTGTTAATTCACACAGCAGCAGAATTGTCAGGGCAGAGGACTCTGCTTTAACCTTTTTTTTTCTTTTTTTTTTTTCTTTTTTTTTTTTTCCCAAAGTATGGAGGATTTCTAATTTTGGCTTTAGGAGGATAGCTTCCCCTACAATCCTAACACAAAAACAGTTTTCATCACTGTGCAGTCCAATACAAACAGCCCTAAAAAGCACCTTCCAGGCTTCCAGCAGCCACTTGATATCCTCTTTGGATAACTATTTGGCTGCAGTAGGGATAAAGAGAACCTATGAATCTATCACTTACTTGTTTGAATTTTGCAATCGTACCTTCATCACTGCAAGTTATATTAGTCCTACTGCAAAACTAAGTTAGTGGTCTAAACATTACTTAAGCAAGCCTGCCTTCCCTCCCCTCCCTTCTTCCAGTGCTATGCAATTTTTACCTAGGGTATCCTAGATTTTTCTTTTGCTTTTAGCTCCCCTAAATTAACATACCCTTCACTGATATTGTAGTCCCAGGCTATGCATAAATCCAAACATTCTTTAACTGAGTGGGAATTTATATCCAAGTTTCGGTTTCAAATGAACCCAAAATCTTAGACAATAATCCAGTTCTCAGGAATAAAGTTAAAATTGGCTAGGCACCAAGCTCACAGATCATTCAAGTGCTTTCTATAGGCTTTGTATGTGTTACATTGTTAATAGTGACATTTTCTTTTTTTCCATCTATTTCCTTCTCATGATGTTTTTTCAGTGTTGTAGCCCTGATGACAGTTAATGAAGGGAAATAAATATTGGTAAGAGAATCTGAAGTTTCATAGGTCTTAAATCAAATTAACTTCTGCAGTCATGAACTAATCAATTGCCTTTCTCTTTTATATTATTCAAGCTGGAAGTTGTGATTTAAGTTCTCTGTAATTTAGCTTTCTTAATTTTTTTTCCATGAAGCCTTTAGAAAGACATAAAATTAGCAATAATAAAATGGAGTGCTAAATTTATGCTATTGAGAAAAAGAGCCATAACACACTCATACATATCATGTCTTATGCTGAAGAGAAATAAAACCCCAACTGTCCATGCCTAAAAAGTGAATGCTAAATACTATTATTCATATAGTTACATTAGAGGATTTGGACAAAGACGTTGGAGCTCTTACTATCCTTGAAGGCAAATTATGTTTAGCACAAAACCAGCTAGAAGTCATCAGAGGTAAAAATGGTGATGTCAAATCTGGAAATTAGTTATAATCTGGAAGAGGATGACCTTTTAATATGATCCTTCTCTTGGGTGCTATGTCAAGAAATGCTGATCACCCTTTAGATCAGGTCTAATAGCTTATTAGCAAAATATTTCATACCCAATTTGGTGTTAGTGCTAGGAGGGAGAACAAAAGAGATTTTGAAAACTCAGTCAATGTGGAGTTATAGTGAGGAAATAAGCCACCTCCAGAGCACCAGTTGGAGCAGTGTCTGAGACAGATAGGTGATATCCAGCTCCCATTACCCTTGATGTCAGGTTGCTGTAAGGTATGCTTAAATTCAGGAGTCCATCACCTGTCCTCAATTTAACAACTAATGTTTCTCCTGCTGAAATATTAAGAACAGGCTTGGTGTTTTTAATGGTCACATCATTCCCAGTCAGCTGGGCCTGCTGTCAGTGATTCCTAGGCCTTCTATAATATAGGGGGTTTTTTCTCAAATATACACTAGGGGAAGTTGTTTGTTCTTTGTGGAAGAATAAACATCAAGGTGTTGGTGTCTGGTTCTGGGGATATCTGAGAGAAGTTTGTTGACTACCCTAAAAATGGCAATTGTGCAAACCTGATGATCACAGTTTTAGCTGATGGCCAGCAGAGACAAGCACTGTCCTCCAAAAACTTGAACCAACAAGAACCTTATATTAGCACAGGTTCCAATCCTACATGTGAAAGAGTGACTTGTCAGGAACTTCGGAAAATAAGGGAAAGTAACTACAAGTTACTAAGTTCCATAAAATGAGGTAGGCTTCATTTTCACTGGTGGTCTATTACATTCAGAACATTTCTGTTAAAGATGGCTATATTTTAACTTTGATGAACATTTATTTGCACCAGGAAGTCAACCATGTTGCAGTCTAGGGAGTTCACATAAATTCAATATTGTGGACTAGAAGCCAGTCCTGAGTGTCATGACTTTGTAGCATCTGCATTTTTGTCTGTTTCTGGGAAGATGGTCAACAATGGG